>VZTT01074272.1:78718-96635 GCA_013400855.1 Buphagus erythrorhynchus | reverse complement strand
TTTTTTTTTTTTTTTTTTTTTTTTCCCTCCTGGTCATCGTCTCAGAGGCTTGAGAAAGAGGCAAGAGAAAAGCGAAGAAGAGAAAGAAGAGAGAGAGAAAGAGAAGCCTTTTGCAAATAATAAATATTATAATTAGAATCCGGCCCCTTTTTTCCTAAAGAAAAAAAAAAAAGCCCTAAACGCAGCGCCTCATCCCCCCTCCCTCTGCAAGCCCCCCGACTCGCTCCGCAAAGGCATGGAGAAGGGGACCAACTGCTTTCCGCCCTGCCACACCATTTTTCTCGCCTGGACATGGTTCTTACTTCTCTCTTGGTGTTGCACCGGCGCCGAAATAACTTGCAGATCCTGCTCATCTCCATCGCCCTCCTGGCCGTCCTCCTCGTCTCGCCTTAGGCAGGAGCAGCGACAGCCACCGCCGCCGCCGCCGCGGGGATTACGGAGCTGGCCGGGCGGCCGAGCGCGGGGCTCGCTCGGGGCGGCGGCCGCGGAACNCGGCCGAGGGGCAGCGCGGCGGCCGCGCTCAGCCCCGCGGGCCCCCGGAGGATGGCAGAGCGGCGCGGCTGCGAGGGGCCGAGGAGCCGAGGCTGAGCAGCACCACGTTCGCGCTCACCGGGGATGCGGCGCACAACCAAGCCATGGTGCACTGGTCCGGCCACAATAGCAGCGTGAGTACCGCCCCGCAGACCCGAGCAGAGCCGGTCCGACCCGGTCCGGCGGCGCTTGGCGGGGAGGGAGCCGGGACAGCGGCGAGACGGGGCCGAGCCCGCTGTGCGGCCGGGGGTGCGGGGAGGACAGGGGCGCTGGGCGGGCACCGTGCCCTTATCGCCAGCGGCAGTGGGACACGGAGCGGTGGCCGCAGGAGAAAAGTTTGCCTGGGGAAAGGTGGAGGCGAGTGGGAGCACGGTTCTGCTGCCGCCCCCGAGCAGAGCCGCGATTCCCGGGCAGCGTCCGAAGGGCCGGGCTGGCCCCAGCCCCTGCTGTGCGCTCCGGTGTGTCCCGGTGCCGCTCCCCGGGGACCCTCACTCAGCCTCCCCGGTGGGATGAACACCGTGACACGCTTCGCTGCCTCCCTGCCCGGGATGAATGATGGACAGGGGTGGTGGGAAAGCCCTCCAGTGCCCCGCTGCGAGTGCTGGAGGCAAGAGAGATCCCATTAATTCATTACGGGGTGGAAAGCCCCATAGCACGTCAAGGAGCTTTGAGAGGAGACACGTAGTGCAAGCAGAGTGAAAAGTTTGTAAAAAAATCCATGGCATCTCACGCCTTTTTCCCGAAGTCAGTAATAACGAGTCGCTGGGGTGTCCCTGGAAGCCTGTGGGACTGTGTGTGCGTGTGTAGGGGGCATGTCCCAAAAGCCCAGCATAGTGTAGGGCCCTCCCTCACACCCGCTCTGCAACGCCCGGCAGATGGCTGTGGAGAAAACTTCAAGTTTCTTTTGACTTGGTATCAGAAATTTCTACTCTCACGTAGCCTGGGAACAGATGTAATTTAAAGGACTCTGGGAAACCTTTATGTCTGGTGACAATATTTCCATTATTCTGATTATTATAGCTTGTCACTGCCTTGAAAATGCCCCCTTTATTGTTTTGCCACTATTGGAAATGAGTGTAAAGCAATTAACAGCATAAAACAGATTGGCTGCATTTTCAGATACATTCTTCATGGAACTTACTAGCCATGAAAAAGCAGATTGTCTACCTACTTATCTATCTGTGTCTCTACCTGTGCATCAGCTATAGGTTCTGCTGTGTAATTCAACTACCTTTTCTTTTTTGACTGGATTTTTTTTTTGTCTATTTATTGCTACTTAGGCAATAATTCTGACAGCAATGTAGATGTTACTTTGATTTTTACGATTTTTAAAGGCAGTTGTGTTTGCCAGACATGAATTTCACTCTCATTAAAGATGAAAGCAAACATTGAAAAGAAAACAGCTGTATGGTATATTTCAGCACTACACTTGTCTCTAGGACTATTTGTTTTTAACATAACATGCCATGTAATGAAGAAAACAACCTATATGCTCTCTCATTTGTTTCATTTGATGCTGAATCAAGGGGTGTTGAGTAAAAGAAGTTAAAATGCCTCCCCCATGCCTTCCCAGCACGGATTTCCAATAGTTTTGACTATTTCTGCTTAAAGTAGCAAAGAAAACTCATTCTGTAAACATTTGCAGGGGAAAGAAAGGTAATTTTTTTTTTGAAAGCACAGCTCAGAAAGGGATTTTCACAAAATTCTCTCTCCTTGCTTTCTTTTACAGAAACATGCTATTTAAATAACTAGATTTCTTATTCTTTAGGTGACTGAGAAGGGTAATGAAAGAAAATGTCTTGATTGTTCATTGTATGCCATTAGGATTTTGCACCTCAGGATACCGTGCATTGAAAGCTTCCAACTCAATAGCACAAGCTAAAGCAAAAGACTGCTGTTTATTGCCAGTGTGGTGTTTGTAGGAAGGAGAAGCAAGCGTGGTAATAAATTCTAATGTTAACTTTTTGTGATTTTCCTAATATGAAGTTTAGCATTCAGAGACTTTTTCTCTCCTGTCTTTTGCAGAAAACATAATGCTTTTTGTAATTAATTGGAATTTTTTTTTAACTGTATAGAGGGAAAGTTATGTGCTTGAACCTAGGTTCTTTAATTAATTAACAGATAAGGCTGAATCCAATGCCTGTTTTTCTGCTGCAGCTCAGTTTTTACCTAATTCTACTGTTGGGGTGTCCATGGCACAGGAACATGAAGCAATTTGCCCAAGGTCACTTGGACAAACAGGGTAGCTTCTTTTCCCAGCCACAGTGGTCCCCAGCTCCACATCACAAAGCATAAATTTTCTTAGGTCACAGGAGATGTAAAGCAGCAGGAAGGTGTATTGGAAATGGACAACAGATATTAACTCTATTGTTAATAGTGTTAATCGTGTCATGATTATGCCAGTTGACCTAGTAGAGTAGGTAGGATGTGTCTGTGTTACTGTATTCAGGCTCCCAAAGCAGTAAAGAGGCAAACAGCTTGCTTTTACCAATTCTGTTACTTGAACAGACTTCAAAACCTCAGCTTTTGTCACTTAGGTGTTACTAAAACCACGATCAATCAAGTTTTGTGCATTAGTGATGCGGTATTCCTAAAAACTAGATGGATTTGCAAAGAAGAGGAAGGTAATAAAAAATTGGGGTTTTAGTGGGATGTATAGAAGATCTGTGGACACTCCACAAAGGGAGGTCTTTGCAGCTGCTGGACGTCTTGTTACCTAGAGTGTTAAAATCCTCTGCTTTTTAAATTATTGTTATTTTAAAAGCAAGTGTTTGTCCATCTCCTATCCCCCTTTCCTCACATGTCCCTCAGATCACAGTTTAACTTACTAAAACATAATCCCTTCCAGGCAACAAACTTTTGTTTTCTCTCTTTGCAGATAGTGAAGTCAGGATTATGATAGAGGCAAAAGGCTGGTGAGATCAGGGAATTTGGGTTCTCTGCTTTGTCCTGCCCAGAGGGTTTTTCTGTGACCTTAGGAAAGACAATTAACCTCTCTGGATCTCGTCTTCCATGTTAAATGAGGATAGTACTACTTAGCTACCACAAAGTGGTGGTATGGAGCAGAATTCATTTCTGCTTTGTACAATACCTGGGAATCTTGAAGTGAAAATTGTTAGGAAAATACAAAAATTCTACTCTTTGAAAAATTGAGGTTTGTGTTCTCTGTGCTCTTATGAAGGGAACTTGGCTTAATTCAGTGGGTCTGACATTGGGAAAAGCAGACTTCGATTTGGGCTTCAAGTACCAGTCTGCCCTAATAGAAGCATTTATTGAGCAAGGTCATGAAGCTCTTGAGGGACCTTGGAGAGATCAGATAAAATGTTTTCTTGCCAAGGCTTTTCTAAAGAAAGGAGAATTTTTAGTGAAAAATGCTATTATTCCCAAAAGAGCTGCAAGCCATTCTTTTTCCAAAACTGTTCTTCTCTGAATACATATGCTGTGTACAAATGTGCCATTCAGTGAGCTGTTGTACCCCCTACACTTGTTTTTCCTCTCTAGATGTTTATGTTAGTGCATGAAATTTTTCCTTGTTCTGCTCATCAGATGCTCTCTCCAACCTTCTTGTAAAGATGATTTGATTCCTCATATTATCTTTTCCTCCTTCCTCTCTCCCTGATTTCTAGGACAAGGACCTGCAAAAAAAAAAGGTAGCAGTACCTTTAATGCTCTCAGTTTTAAATCTCACTATTTCATTTCTTGATGGCGGGTTTTCCAAGAGATTTCAAGAAGCTCCAGTGAATAAAACACACTTACTAGGATTGCTCTCCTGGTATGATCACTGGTGGAATGGGAAATGGGAACTGTTTTTCTTAGGTTTCAGAGTTGTCTCTTTGATTAATGTAGCTGTTTATAGGAAGTATTTAATTTTGTCCATGCTTCTTCCATGATGGAATTACTACAAATTCTGTGGCATTGTGGCTGGGTTTTTTTCAGTATAAGAAGAAAAGATGCACATTTTTAGCTTTCTCTGGAAGACATTTTCAATCCACTCTCTATGGAGATGCTGCAGCTATAATCACTGCATTCTTTAGCTATCCCATGTATATATACCTTTGCCTTTTTTAGTTACCAGAGGCAAACTCCACAGAATCATTGAATATTAAGGGTTGGAAGGAATCTTAAAGATCATCTAGTCCCAATCCCCACTGTCATGGGCAGGGACATCTCCCAAATTCTGACATCAATTCTCCCAAACTTCTGGAATAAAGATGAGAAATGCACTATAATGCCCCAGTAAGAGCAGGAGAGGGCATTTGTCTAAGGCATGTGTATATTGCAGGTTGCTGCAGCCAGGCCAAGTTCCTATATGATCCTAGGGGTTGGATTTTTCATACTATATTAAAAATGTTAGCAGTGCAATTTTTTAAATCTCACTGTAGTAGAAGAGTGCAGAAGATAAACCAGTGGAAGTCTGGTGTGCTTCAGTGATGCAGCTGCTGCTTGTGCAAACCATGCAATTGCATTAATGCTTACAGCATGATCAGGCCCTGAAAACTGGGGAAGGCAGGATGAGAGCTGGTGAGACACTGCACTGGGGCCTGGTTTTGTCTTGGCAGCCATGCTGCACTGTTTTGTCCAGTCAACCTGTGACTGTCACTTCTAGAGTTAATGTGGTTTCAAGATTCACTCCAAGACTTGGAATATGAGATGCCTTTGAGACAAGATAATAAAGAGGAGGCTAATAGCAGTAGCTTACAGACATTGGAAGTAGAGTTAGAGAGAAGATGCAGCTTATCTTTTTGGTTGAAGAGGGATTAATATGTGTTAACAGCCCCAACGTATGTCATATCGGACATTAGGAAAAGTTTCTTCTCAAAGGAAGCGCTGCAGCAAGGTACCCAAAAGTCTTTGGGGATTTTCCAGACTTATGTAAGGATGATGATCTGATGGATGATGATCTGCTCTGAGTGGGGTTTCTTTACCTCCTACTACCACAGGTCCTTTTTCCTTGCCCTGTGCAGTCTCTGGGGGCTGGCAGTGACAAGCAGGTTGTGCAAGTTCTCACAGTGAAGCCTGTCTCTTCCGGGAATGATTCCTCTGAATGCTTTTGGCAGTGTTCTGGTGTGATCTGCTAATGTACTGGTGGTTGGATGCTGAGACATTATTCACTCCCATGGACCATTACAAGCTGGGGAGGCCAATGGGATCACTCTGTGCCAGGTAGTTTTTCATTAAGATGCCTTGCAATGCAGTGTGTGATGGGCAATATTTGCAATTCCAAATAGACTGCTATGCTTGGAAAGGGAGGAAGGGGAATCTTTAGGCAGGCAAAGCTGCATTTAGTTGTCAGCCATGGGTAACTGCTCCAAAAGTCCAGCTGGATTTCAGTTTAAAATGCTTACTCCTAGAATGCAAAAATGGTGACAGAGCAACCACATTAATTGTACTGCTTTTGGTAGATATTTTAATTTCTGTTCTCGACTGTTTTGTTCTCAAATGGCTTTTGAGTATGCTATGGTCTTGCTGCTGTTGAAGGTAGGCCACCTCTGGTAAAATGTCTTTATGCATTTCTACTTTTCCTCTACCTTTATTAATGAAGCTTGCTACTAAAATCCTTCTCCAGGACTTTGCCAATCCATTTTTAATTAATGTTTAAATAGAAGATGGGAAATAAAAATGAAACGAGCATGGCAACTGCTTTTGTAGTTGTGTTGAGTTAGTAGACCAGGGAGAAGGCATCTGGAAAATACTTTTTGTGTTGTTTCTCTCCAGACTGGTTTCATTGCAAAGTCAGTTTGATGTTTGGACCTGGGTATTGTTTTTGGATCCCAGGAAACTGATGGGTTCTCTGGGCCATTTCCCTGTCTGGCACAACAAACTGTTGATGTTTTTGTAGTTCCAAGCTCAGTAACAGAACTGCTCCTGTCCGAGGTGTTTGACAGCAGCTTCTCTTCAGACCTCAGTACTCAGACTTTGACATGATCAGGGATGATGCCCTAGGACTTGTGGCTAGGCTTTCAGAGTGGATTAAATGCAAATAGAAACAGCTATGGGATTCTTCAATTATTTTTTTCATAATGGAAAACATTCATCCAATTAGATGATGAGGTCTTTTGAAAAGGGGTTTGAGCAGATAATTTATGTTAGGGAGGAGAGATTTTTCTCAAGAGGGAGGTGAGATGAAACCAATTTGTCTTGAAGACAGGGCTGTAGGAAGATGAAACTTTCTGAGAGTTTCCAAATTTGCAGCTGCATTTGTGGTAGAGATTTTAAAAAACATAGGAGAACAGTGTTGTCTAATGGGAAAAGCACAGGTTAAGGGCAATGATCTTTAGTGTTACTTGCACTAAAGAATACTGGAAACCAGTCTTGGAAAGAGTCAAGAATTTAGTCAAGTCATACTGTAGTATCATGCTCCTTGAGCTCCCTGGATGTCTGTGGGTAGAACAGAGAACAGTACATGCTTATGTCTGTCAGCACTCTCACACAATTCCAGATTCATACCAGAATTGAGGGTCAGGCCTGAGCTCATGGTTGGGGCTGCTTTGAGGACATTGCAGGGGTCCTGCCAGCTATGGAGTTAATGCTTGGGTTTGCCTGGGCTCTAGTCAACTTTATCCTTCATTGACAATCTGTGTTTGAGGGTGTTGAATCCAACCTGCCTCAGTCAAGGCAGTAAATTAAATGACATGTTCCTTGTGAAGCATTGAATGCTATAATTGCAGAAATTCCCCAAAGCAGCAAAGTATTTGTTTGGATCCTCAGTTTAAATTGATGTAGGATTGATCTAGGCTGTTTTACTGTAGTGGAGAATTCAACCTGCAGGATCCTACAGCAGCAGAAAGCAAGATTGAGAAATGAATATAGAGGTGAGGAAACATGGAGTACAGCAAGGAGGCCTGTGTGCCCTTTATGTTTTCTGAATTACAGCCACAGGACTGTGGGCAGATGAGTTTTTTTTCTCTCTTGTGCACAGCTTTTCACTGTCGCTTGTCTGGCTCTGAGAGTTTGTTACTCTGGGAGTTTGACCCACACTGCAAGCCATGTTGGAGACTGCTCTGGTGACATAGTTGGTCACATAGAGCCCAAACAGGAATTTTAAGCTGAAATATCTCTTAGCTGGAATATACTTTGCTGCAGTCACACCTTTGCATACAAGCTTCCTGGTTTGCTTAAACCCCGTGTAGGAATCCAAGGTAACAAATTCCCAAATCCTAACTTTTCCTAATGTTCAGAGAGAGCAGCATCGTTGTTAATATTTCCTCCGTGGAAAAAGGAGAGCATGGAAGTATTTCCTTTCCTGCCTTTATGGGGTGTTAGGAGACTGAGGGAGCTGAAGAAAATTTGCTGCATGTTTGCAGAACGCGGTGTGTGGGTGTAAACATACTTGACAAATAATCTGCCATGGAAACTTTAGGGTCAATTTCCAGCCTTCATGACCAGTGGAGTCGCAGCATGCAATAAAAGTAAGAAAAGATTGATGCTGAGAGATCAAATCTCTCTTCTGTTCCTGCCTCTCTGAAGGAGCCTGGTGGCTCTCCCACTGAAAGGAGTGCAAAGCGCTGGCACCGAGGCTGTCACGGTGTTGTTTCCCTTCGCACTCCAACATGCGGCACAGTGGCCAGCCCGGCAGAGCCCTGCAGAGCCCTGCAGGACCTGCGTGCCCCAAAAGCATCAGCCTAAAGAGCGGGGCTGCCGGGGTGAGGGACGCGGAGCCGGGCGCTAGAGGGAGCGTGGGCATCTGGGAAAGGCAGGGAATGCTGCTGCAGCCCGGGATGACTGCGGGGAAGGATGAGCCTGCTGGAATATCGGTGTGCAAACCCGCTCGGAGTCACTGCTCCGGGAAACTCCGGCTGTCGGGGTTCCCTGTGCGACAGACGAGAAGAGTCCCGCAGACACTCGGTGGTGGTGGAGCGCTTTGCCATCCCGTGCAGCTGATGCTGTCTCCCTTTGTACTGTCTCTGATCGCTGCCAGGCTTTTTCCTGAAGATGGGATTCCCTCTGCCGGGGTCTCTCGTCTGCTCCGTCCGCTCCAGCCAGAGTCCTGTTCCTGTAAAACCTCCAGCATCCCTCGGCTCTGCTGGCAGTGCTGCTGTGGGACAGGGACGGTGTTTGCCCTGTTCCTGTAAAACCTCCAGCATCCCCCGGCTCTGGTGCTGCTGTGGGACAGGGACGGTGTTTGCCCTGTTCCTGTAAAACCTCCAGCATCCCCTGCCTCTGGTGCTGCTGTGGGACAGGGACGGTGTTTGTCCTGTTCCTGTAAAACCTCCAGCATCCCCTGCCAGCAGTGCTGCTGTGGGACAGGGACGGTGTTTGCCCTGTTCCTGTAAAACCTCCAGCATCCCCTGCCTCTGGTGCTGCTGTGGGACAGGGACGGTGTTTGTCCTGTTCCTGTAAAACCTCCAGCATCCCCTACCAGCAGTGCTGCTGTGGGACAGGGACTGTGTTTGCCCTGTTCCTGTAAAACCTCCAGCATCCCTCGCCTCTGCTGGCAGTGCTGCTGTGGGACAGGGACGGTGGTTGTCCTGTTCCTGTAAAACCTCCAGCATCCCCCGGCTCTGGTGCTGCTGTGGGACAGGGACGGTGTCTGCCCTGCACGGGAGGCAGCGAGGCGGGTCCTGCCTGCTCCCTCCATCTCATCCACTGCCCTGCCCCGTTGTTGTCCCCCCCAGGGACCGCTGACAGACCCTGCCATCGACAGCAGCAGGGGAGGGCAGGAGAACTGGGCTCCATCACTTCTCTCCCTGTGCCTGATCCACAGAGCCTGATCCACTTGCCCTGATAGGTCCCTGCCACTTGGCACTTTAATATTTTGACCAAGCTGAAGGTGTTGCATAAATCTTAGGGTTTGTGTTCCTCCTTTCCTTTCTCGTGGATGTGGAGGAACAGGAAGAATTGGAATTCTTACCATCCACTGCGCTGTGGGACAAGGAAACATTTTGTGAGAAACATGGTTGCACTAGCTGATCTTTTTTGTATTAAAATGTATGTTTGGGATTTAAAAAAAACTAGGACTGAACAACTGCAAATCACTCAGGTCAGTGATGGGCTGGAGAGCTGGGATGCTGGAAACAACTGCTTTGACACTCCTTCAGTCTATAACGTGGGTACTGCTGGTACATTTTCAGTGGTGTTGCTGGTAGGCTCCTGAAATGGGTTGAGCCTTTCCTATGGATTTGGTAAAGGACCTCAGTGAGGGATCAGTGGAGCAGAAGACGCAGCACAGAGTTCCTGCTGACTTTCAAGGCAGAGAGAAATGTATGGGTTGAGTTCAGATGTGCATCCTTGGGTGCCAGAGGAGAGCAGGCTGTGCATGCAGGTTATCTTTGTGATTCGTGGTCTTACCATTGTGCCTAAAATGTCTTGGCTTCCCTATCTACAAGCAAGAATTAACTCACATGAAGGACTGACACTGAGGCTTCAAATGGATGGGCATTTGCAAAAGCTGTTGCGTGGAAGAGAATGTGTAAAACATGATTATCTTGCTCTTGCCAAAATGCTTTAGGACCTCATGGGTGCAGTGGGGATGGAGTGGGAGTTTTAACTGGTTGTTAGCCTTTCCCTGCAGTTGGTGCCTGTTTGAAAAATCCCTCCCAGCTGTGGTCAATACCATGAGTGCAGATTTGGCTGGTCTGTGGCCTTATTTGCCTTTGTTAGAGAAGTGGGAGGTGAATTCTTTCTGTATAAGGCACTGGGGTGGATGGCTGTGAATATGGAAACATTTTTCTGTTCCAGTCTTCCTGTCCTTTACTACCAAATCTTACCAATTTTGTGCTTGCAGAATGGCAGACATGACTGTACTTTAAAAGGTCTTCTGCTGCCTCCTTCAGCTGTGTATTCCAGAGGTCATTAAAAGGAAGGTCAGTAGCATATCCGTTTTTTCCCCTTTTTTTTTTTTGTGAAAACTGAGGCATGCAAGAGAGGAAGGATATACTCTAGGCTATGATAGTATTGATGTGGCTACTTAGTAAAAAAGGACATTGCCACAGCTTAGATGTTGTATATATTTTTTTATAAGAGAAGGCATGAAAAGAAAAATAGGCGAGGAGTTAAGAGCAGAAGGAACAGCGCTCTTAATATTAAAAATTAGAACATGCTCAGCTGAAATCATTAACAGATTGATCAAGTTAAAGCACTGCAAAGTTCTGTCTCAAAGGGTTTTAAGACCATCGTTGTCTGCTGTTCCAATCCCTTTACCTGCTTGGCTTGACAGATTAAGCCATTTCTAAATACAGCTCCTTTTGAGCTGGATGAGAATCAGCACGATGAAACTGTGGGAGCCATGAATTTGGGCTTTCATTGGAAATGCAGACAGGAGAGGAATCACATCTGTCTGATCAGACGAGTGGGAGCTGACTCTGGAGTATGTGGATTGTTTGGAATAATCTAGGATGATAGCATATGTAGGTTTGTGTGCCTGTTTGTGCAATCTTACATGGGATAATGTAGAAGCATGCAAAGTTCAAGGGTCTTGTAAGATTCTGGGGTCATTAAGGTGGCCTTCCCCTTTATGTCCCATCTCACAGCCTAAAGGGTAAGTCTTTGCCAACACCGGTGCAGGTGAAGTACTCCTGAGTGAGACAGCAAATGAATTTTCCTTCTGCCCTCTTGGTGGGGCCTGGTTGGGTTTCCTCATGGCAGTCTTCTGCCAGGTGAAGGGCTGGACCAGTATGTGAGGGGTAATGTCCTTGTTTTGTCACTCACAGTGTCTTTCTAGTTTTATTACCAACCAGCAAAATGTTGTTAGTCCTTGACTCTACAGTGGCAGCATGGGTGGGAATGCAGATGAGTGTCTGGGGCTGGGGCCTGGCACTTGTGGACAGACAGACAGACCAGCTCTCTGAACTTGCATAAAGCTTGTGTTTGCAGTGGGGACAGGGTTTTGCTTCTGTTTGACCAAAAGCCCCAGTGCAGGACACAAGACTGGTGAGCCTGCATGTGAAGCAGCACTGTCAGCTCATGCTGCTCTGTGTGCTGGCAGAGGCAGACATGCAGACCTGCCTGCTGGGCTCTGAAAAACACGTTTGCACCTGGCCTGAGGGGAGGGTTGCCTGTGAGACAGTGAGATTGCAAACCAATGTGATAGCCATGCTTCTTGAGAGAACTGGTATTTCAGAAGAAAGAATTTTTGTTCAGATGTACTTTGGTAACTTTTGGAGCAACACCAGGACAAAGCCCCATCCAGTCACAGTGTCCATATCAGATGTCACAGAGGTATAATAGAGATTGTTCAGCTGTCTATGGTCAGACTTTATGGGTTTAACAGAAGGGCTTTCAGAAAAGTGTGGGATATGGAATACAGCAGAAAAAGATCTGGCCAGAGCAGCCCATCAGATTATGATTTCTGCTGAGTGTTTTTGAGGCCCTGCACCAGTAGCCATGCTGAACTCTTTATCTGGTCTATGAGAGCTCTCTGAAGGACCAGGAAATGAGCAAAATGCCTGCTCAGTTTGTTAAGCAACAGAAGTTTGCAATCACTTAACTGTGTGCCCTTCCAGGACTCTGCTCTCCCCGTGTTTGCTGTCATCTCTGTCACGATCCCTGTTTGGAGGGGTGAAGAGTGGCACAAGGTGTACTTGGCTGAGCATTGCATGTGTGCTGGAGAGCTCACTGTGATGCATCAATTAGCTGGAGCCCTGCCAGCTGTGAAGGTGGACACTGGGTGCTTTATGGTTCAGGCCAGATATTATTTTGTGGCCTGCTTTTTCACTCAGCTCAACTTAGAGGAGTTCTGCACCTCTGTGACCTTTTATCCCCTGTTGAATTCAGTTCAAATTGCTTCAAAGATTCCAAAGTTATCCCTCCAGAGGTATCACACATAGCATGGTCTGTTCATCCAAAGCAGAAACAGTTTCTTTTTCAGTGCACCTAAACCACAGCTAGAGCATCAGCACTGTGGAGTCCTTAATTTTCTTAATTAAGTGTTCATATTGGTTTTTGCTACCCTGCCTGGAAACTCCGTTCCTTTAACCAAAAGGCAGCACTGCTGGTAGTGTAGCATTGTCAGTTTGCTCATACAGCACCTCTTTGTGGCAGGCTCAATGCTACCCGCCTTTCCTTTTAATTAATTTCAGATTATCTGCAATACTTGTTCCACCTTACATACTGCAAGTAACAAAGCCTGCCTTCCTGAGTTGCACTGAGATTTTGTTCTTATGGCTCCCAGCTTTCTGTGGCTTTTAAAAAAATGTATTTATTTGTGCTTCCTGTAGTGCCCCTGGAAACAGGCAATAAACTAGTTTGGGGAGATGGAGAAACAACTCACAGAAAGGGGAAATAGGCAGGTCTAACTCTGCAGAATGAGATCAAATGTTAGATGATAAAATATTGAATAATTTGAGAATGCTACGTCTTCTGTAGGAGATTCTTATTTTCTTTCCCAAAGACCAAGTTTAACAGTCACAAAAGTCACTGACTAGTGGATGCTGTTCTCAGACTGAGGCTGGAATGAGCCAGAGTTCTCCTTATGTGCTCATCCTGGAGGAGACAAGGGTGAGAGGCCAGAGCTGATCCATGGAACGTGTCAGGACACAGAAGTGAGTCAATACATGTGTGAAAGTGTTCTGTTCCACAGCTCACGGGGGAATACGTGGTCTAATGCTGTGCATTCTTACCTAAGGGCATTGGCTGTAACATTTATTGCCCTTGGTACCTAACAGGTTTAACAAAGCAAAGTTTGCTATCACCTATATTTGTCAAAATCAGCTGCATGGGAACACCTCAGAGTAGAATGGGAGGGGACAGAGTGGAACTTCCTGGGCTATTTACATCTTTTAAAATCCCATTTTAATCACTCTGTGGTTTTAAAAAACTTGTTTTTGAAATGTAGGGGATGCTGTACCCATGTTTATATGTGTGTAAGGATATGTGACCTGATAACTACAGAATTAAGTGTGTAATTATATAACTAAAAAAACCCCAAAAACTAAGTACCATGTAGCCAGGGATGATTTGGGGCCACAGTCTGATTTTTCCTGCTTTTCCTCAGTTCCCTCTCTACGTCCCCCATTGTAACTTGTGGGCTCTGATGCTATTTTATGGTACTGCAGGTCCCTTCCTCCTCTTTCCTTTTCTGTGGCCTTTGCACAGTGGCACTGACTTGGACAGCCTTTGGTATGAGTCAGAGTGAAGGTTTTTCTGTGCCTGTCAGTTGGATTTGGCAACTCTTAGTTACACACCAGGTCCCTTAGGCTGAACGTGGTTGTTGGTGTGCTGAATTTGGAGCTCTCCTAAAGCATGTGTCCTCCCTGGGTTCAGTTCTGCTCTGCTCTCATCTGCAGATCTCACTGATCAGGAGATGAGAGGGAATGGTAGCAAGGTGGAAAAGAGCTGGCAATTAGTTGGGGTCTGTCCTTTCAACATTTTCTGTCTTGAACTAAAAGTTTTGTTAGTTTGTTTTTTGTTTTTTCTTTTTTTTTTTTTTTTCTGAAAAAAATGCCTGTGGAGTTGTAGAGAAGTAGAAAACTGTGTTTAATGGTAAACATTTGGAATAGGTGAGGCTTTCTCCCCACCCAGATGTATCTACAGAACCTTGCACAAATTTTGAGTCTTTAAAGGATGATGTATATGATACAGAAGGCAGAACCTTGCCATTTGTTTCACCGGCATATATGGAATTTGAATTCCCTGAAGAGGTAGCATGGGCATTCCCTGCCAGCTTGTTTCTACAGGCCATAGATGATCAGTTGTGATGGGGCAGGTGTGGCCTTTTCTGTTGTTTCTGACTTTTTGACACCAGGCTCTGCCAGTCCCTGGGGTGGCACACTGCTCACTTTTGTGCTTGCTTTCTCCCTCCTGGATGGGGGGCCAGAAGGTGTTTTGCTCCTGTGATAGTTCCCTGTGGTGAATTTTTCTTAACAGTGCTGGCTACAGGGAAGCTGATAGCTTTTTCAGGTTCATTCTTTATTTAAATTCTCTGCCTCCAGAGGCACACTTGTGCCTGACTTGTCCTGATGCATTTTCCTTGGGCATTCTTCTGCTATGGCAGCTCCTGCCCAGGGCACAGAGAATGAGCCTGTAATAGATGGAATTAGCACCAGAGGAAAAGAAAAACAGTCCCCTGAGCAAGGCATGCACAGCCACTGGGAACTTAAATAATGTTTTGATGATATACTTCTTTGTGCCCAAGTCCTGCTGGGGGAGAAGGGAGGAGAGTGATTATTTGCAGTCAGGGGATCTGACTCCCAGGAGTCTGGAACACGGTCAGTTTGGGTTAGACATGCCATGGCTGAATGATACTTGGAGTTGTCTCAGACAAGAACTGGGCAGAGAAATGCTGTCAGAAGCCTTTTCTCCTTCTTGTTTAGGCTGAATGGGTCGTTCTCACCTGCCAGGGTGCATAAATTGCTGTTCTGCAAGCTAAGGCTTTAGACCACTGACTAAATGGTCTGTCCTGCCATTAACTGAAGGGAGAGGAAGGATGTCAGTAAATGCTTATTAGCCTTTCACAAGGGGTGCTGTTCAGCCGATGTTAGTGCTCTAAAATCCACTCTGGTTTATGTTGATTTTATGCTGGTGTTGCTTCAGTAGAGCTTGTTTTCTGCTAGTGTAGGCAGGACCCTAATGTTAATATCTCCGTGTGCAGCCTTAGTTTTGCCAGTGTGGGTCTTTAAGTACCTNCTTGTATTTTCTTTTCTATTGTCCTGAACTTGGGACAGTGAAAATGAGTTATCTGATTGTGGGGAACATGACTCAGTCTGGGACTTAAGGGAGGAAGATCCAGGTATTGCCATACTGTGGGCAAGTATCTTTCTCTCTTTCTTGCACTGATGAGAAACTTGGATGTTCAAGAGCACTAGCATGTGCTTTAGCAATAAAAAGAGTGATGTTAATTGCCTGCCAGTGATTTGGACACTTGAGGGTGAGAATTGCCAAGCTGGAACTTGGAATATTCAGAATACAAGTCTCAGTGTTAAACAGTATCCTAAATGCGGTTGGGCTTGTTCTGGGAGAAGACAGGTATCCCTTCCTAGTGCATATAGGGTCTCTCAAACTCTTTGGTGCCACTGTGGGCTCTCAGTTCACTCCTTAGCTAAATATCTTAACTGTTTCTGGGGGGTAACTCTTTTGAGAGGTCACAAACACCTGCCTGAATGGAAGTTGGAGGGAGGGAACGATTTGTAATAAACTAGCAAACCAGACTTTCAAACATTCTGCTATGCTGTAGCCTTGAGCTGGGGTTGCCAGTCTCTTCTGTGCTTGTTGTAGAAACAGCTGCTATGAGGAATTTTCTTTTTTTTGGCTGGGTAGATAAATAGTACACAGACTTGGCCAGACAGACCAAGTGTTGTGAGTGATCTCTTTTGCCAGACTGGAAATGGTGTTCTGGATCCCTCACTTCTGCTTGGAGTAACTTGTCACTGGAACCCTTTGGTTTGTCTTTTGTTCTCTCTCTTTAATAAAACTGCTGTGCTTGGTTTAAATCCTTGCTATTGCAATAAAATCTTGCCTTGATAAGGACCTTAGCTTGATGAAGCAGGAGCTCCTGTCAGAGCAGCAAGTTTTATTTCAAGGGCATATTTTTCATCTTCGTGATGCTGAGTAGGGCAACAGTAATACCTTCAAAGTCAGTGCTGATACACTGATGAAATATCAGTAAGATGAAAATTAGACCCATGTGCCTTCCCCTTCTCTGGCAGCTGGCAGGCTTGGACAGGATGGAATTTGAAAGCCTTTTCTATCTGCAAGACTGTGCTTCTACCTGTGTTTCTTAACAGACAGCAGCCAGCAAAGCATTAACACTGTGATAAATTACCAAGTGTCAGAAACCATCAAGCTGCCTGGTGGAGCAGAGGTGTCTCTTGGAGGGGTTGAGCAATCCAGGAATGCAGTCCCTTAGAAATAGCTTTAAGTGATGATGAGGGCTTCACTCGCAAAGTTCCACCAAGCAGTGCCCAAACAGCATGTCAAACAAAAATGAGGCTTCTTTACTGCCTTGGTAGAGACCATCCTGGCTTGTGGTGTGGCATGCTCTCTTGCTGCTTTGCTTATTGCCTGAGGTCTCAATCAGTTTCCCAAATTCCATTGTTGGCTGTGACCTCTCTAGCCCTGCTGTGCTGGTCCTTCACTGTCCTGGGTTTAGGTTCCCCCCCTAGCTCAGGTCTTGCTGGCTTGTCTGAGGCAGGAGTGCTTTACAGGGCCTTGATGAAAGCAGAGAGAAATAATCTGGGTTTGGCTCAGGAGTTAAGGCTCCTTAGCACCTGAGGATGAATGACTTAAAGCACATACAGGCAGTGCAGTAAAGGTGGTGTATTTATTAGAGCAAGTTCCCATTAACTCTTCTCCTTGACAAGTTAAATATCTCTAGCTGTTCTTGTCCACTGTCATATAAGGTCTGACTCAAAGCCAGTGAATTCTTTGCATTTCTATTGACTTTAATGGGGTTTGGATGTGTGCCCAGGATCATAAGATCAGATGTGCTGGACGAGACCAGAAGTCCATCCATTCCCAATGTCACACTGCTCAGTAGCACAGCTGTATCTGGCAGTGAATTGTATTTGGCATTTCTGTAAATAACTGACTGCTTGCCTTGGTGTTTTCAAGAGTGTCTGTGGTGGCTGACAGAAGGGAAATAATTTGGGTTTAATCCCTAACCCCCATCACCACCCTGGCAGGTCTCCCCAGGTTTTGACTTGGACCAAGCACAGACTTGCATTCTGATGTAAAAAAGACAAACAAACACAACCACAACCAACCAACAAAATAAAAATCACATCTCCCTAAATTGTGGGGAATTGTTTAAAGAATTTTTTAAATTAAAAGATGATACTTTTATTTTAAAAGGTTAAAACAAAATATTTATTGTGTAGTTATGAAAGCAAACTCAGTACAATTTAGAAGACACAAAATATGCTGGCCTTATTAAATTGCTATTTTACTGTAGGAAGTCACGCTTGAAGATACTGCTCCCTGTGATTTTTTTCTGCTATGCTGTCTTGGTATAAAGCCAGTGAAAAGAAGGTTGCAGGGTTTATGTCCTCTTGTTGGAGGAAAGCAGTGAGCTCTGTGGGTAAAAATAGAGAATATGGTGTCTGATACAGGGCCTGCTTGTAAGGTCACGTTGTTTTGTTTTAATTACAGGAATTGCCTTGCTGACGTCAGCTTGTAAGTCAGCAGGGTGGATGCTCACACACTGTTCTGGATGTGGCCAGAAAAAGACAGGTAGTTTAGAGAGTGTTTTTTTGATTTTGTTTGTTAGTTTTTTGGAGTTTTTTTAAAGAAGTTTTTAAACTGAAAACTTCAATGTGAAATACATGTGTAATTTTTTTGTTTATTTGTCTGGGTTTTCTTAGTTTGTGTTGTCATTTATTTAATTTTTAATATGGGTTTCTTAACATTTTTTGCTAA
The DNA here is from genome assembly GCA_013400855.1 of Buphagus erythrorhynchus. Lineage (NCBI taxonomy): Eukaryota > Metazoa > Chordata > Aves > Passeriformes > Sturnidae > Buphagus > Buphagus erythrorhynchus. The sequence goes on along the minus strand of VZTT01074272.1, from coordinate 78,815 downwards.
TAATACCAGTTGATAGAAACTAAAAGCAAACTCCTTCTTCTTCATCCTGATTTAGAAACTCACCAGTTTATGGCAGGGTAGGTTGGATGTGTTTCAG
>VZTT01074272.1:52609-78629 GCA_013400855.1 Buphagus erythrorhynchus | reverse complement strand
AAACTTTAGGGGGATAAAAAAGTAGCATTTGCCAACAGAAAGTTGTAACTGAAAGGGAGTCGTGAGTGCCTCGGTGGGCAATGGGGTAGAGCTTTCATGGGTGCCACTCCTGCAGGATGGACAAATGTGTGGGAACTCAGCCTTTATGCTTTACCTTAATCACTGACAAGTTGTTCCCCTCTGTGCCTCAGTTTCCCACCTGTGAGAGGCAGCTGACCTCCTTTGCAAAGCCTTTGGGAGGGGCTGGTGGGAAGCACTGGATAAGCAAGGGTATCTATAGCTATTGGCAGCTCAGGTCTGGACCAACATGCCTTTTTTTTCTCCTTCCCACAGGCAATCAGATATTATCCACTGTTCAAGGCAGGCAATAAATGCAAACAGTTCTACTGTATTTTTTCAATCTTAATTTTCTTGGGTGGCAAAAAGAGCATAACAAAGTTATGAGACCTGTGGCCTCTTTGAACATGACCCCATCTGTCTGCAGTGGGTTGTAGTCTAAGAGCTGCTGTGTAGATGTTCCAGTTGAATTCAATTTGTGGTTTGCTTTTTGAAATACAATTTCATTTCTAAGTGTGGAAAGTGTACTGAGATTTGTCCTGGTGCTGGGAGGAGAGTCCTAGTCTGATTATTTAAAATGAATTAGTTCTGATGAAATATTTAGCCTTTAAACAACACATTTAATGCAGTGAATTGCATTTTATTTATTAATGGCTGTTGCAATGAGATTTGGAGAGAAATTCTGCTAAAACGCACTGTTGTGATACTGCCAAATATAGTAATGACTGTAATATTTTATTGAATTATTAATATCCACTGTGCCTACAGAGCTACATAAGCATCAGATTTCAGAATTGCTTTTATCTGAAGACTGATATTTCACCATTGTTTTGCTTCTTTTTTGGTGTTTTTTTTCAAACAATTTAAAAAAAATTAATTAAAATGATAAAAAGAAAGCAGGAAGGCCAGTCAGGTGTTGCCGCTGTTAAACTCTTTTTTCATTATCAAAGCACCCCCAGGAAATGTGTCAAAGATTATTTCTTTCTGCCAGTGCCAGGTCTGTTTGCAAAGAGAGTTTCCCTGTATGGGAAGACTGAGTGAAAAGGAAAGGTGTGTGTGAAAGCCAGGCTGAGGAACTTCACTGCTGCTTTAGCAAAGCAGCCTTGTCCACTGCCACCTCCTCTGCTGCTGTGCATGGACATCCCTCAGGGCTTGTTGACAAACAAAGATAGGCACAGCACTTTCCATCTCTGTGGACCAGGTTTTCTGCCTCTAGGACAGACACTAATCTGTCAGAGGCTGGCCTTCCAGCCAGTGACCCTTCTCCAATAAGTTTGTGGTGCTGGCCCCATGAATGATGGCAGATTCTGTCTGGGGGACCTCAGCACCCACCTCAGGAGGGATGTGCCTTACCTGTTTCATTTCACACGGCGTCCAGGATGTTCCTGGGTGCTTGGCCTGAGTGAGAGTGTGATGGTTTGGCCGTTGGTGTCCCCCAGCATTGCTGTGTCCCATGCCAAGGAACGTTTTCAGACAAACTCAGACCTGGTTTAGACAACTGGGTAGCCCAAGAATGTTTGCTTTTGGTGCCTTGTCTTGGGGAGAAAGGAAATTCATCTGGATGGAGACAGACCCTGATGTGCCAAGTGCTCTCTGGACCAATAAATAGGCTCTGAGCTGTCTTACTTTCTAATATAGGCATAACAAATGAAGAGCAAAAGTGGGATGAAAGTAAAGGTCTCTCTTGATCTGAGCTCTTGTTTTTTCATTGTTTCCTTTCAATTGAATACAAGTTGTCTGAAGTCGCCCTGGATTTTATTTGGGGCCTGTAATACCAGTACAGGATGGTGAAGATATAGGAATATACCAAAGATTTCCCTTATCCATCTAAAGCTATTGTTCTGGAAGCATCCAGTTAGACCACTTGTCCAGTTGCCCCTTGCTCTCTTGTGTGACTTTTTTGCTTGCCAAAGAGCTGAGGAAAGCTTACAACACATGCCTGTTTATTATCAGCAAACAGTGATAGTTTATTTAATTTTTAAAAATTTATTCCTAGTTTATTTAATTTTCCAATTGAAGATGTCTATCCAAAAGAAGGCTTTCTAAATATTTGGGTGTGTCCTGAAGTACATTGAAGGATCCAATTTGTGAGTCTGCAGCCAGAGATGTTGTATTGGGTCTGGCTGGGATGGAGTTAACTTTTCCCAAGGCAGCACTCCTGGTGCTGTGCAGGAGCATCTGTAGCTGGAAAGGTGTTGGTAGCACAATCCTGGCTATTGCTGAGTCCTGCTCACACTCACCCCCACCCCCAAAGGCCAACAGGCTGGGGTGGGTGAGAGGCTGAGGGCAGTGGCATCCCCTAACTCCTGCCATCCACATGTCCTTTTGAATGCAGGCTCCCACTCTGTCCCTGCTGGGCTGTCTGTAGCCATGGCCTGAGGAGCTGGTGTGAAGGAAAATTGCAGGCTTTACTCCAAGGATGGCTCCTGGGAGCTTCCCCAGGGCTTTCTTGTGCCTCATTAGTGGATCAGCTTCAAATCAGTGTCTAGGGAACAACCAGTGCACTCAGCTGTGCTCCCTGGCTGGGTGAGAGGATGCCCTGCACCACTGGGGGGTTTGAGTGGGGCTGGTAGAATGATGCAGGGGTGAGAGCAGGCACGTTCTTTAGAGGGTTAGCTGACTATTCAGACAGCTTAGAACAGTCCTACCTCAGAACCATGCACAAGGGAGGAAAGCACTGAAGGGCTAGAGCTGGCTTCAGGCTCCTTTGGGTATTTAGCCCAGAAGGGAAGTACAATTCCCTGCCTGTCCTAATGATCTCTGGCAATTACCTGCCACCTTCTGGTGAGACAAGGGGAGATGTAATGGGAGAAGGGAAGAAGAGGGGGCTGGAGTCTTAGTAGTGGTTGGGTGGTTCAGGGAGATGAAACACTTGGGAGCCAAGCTGGAAGTTGGGAGTAGGGATGACAGTGACAGTGAGGACTGAGTCAAGCAGTGCTACAGAAAGTAGTGCCCAGATCAACTCCCCATGTCAGCAATTTTTGGGCCAATATCCTTCCCAAAGAGTTTTCATGTCAGGGGGAGGAATGGGGTCCTGTGATGTCCCCTTGGTCTGCATGGATGAATGTTCCTCACGGTGAGGCCATGGGGCTCTCAGCTTGCTGGGTCCCATGCTGCCATTAACCACGTTGGCACTGAGCCACCAGAATGTACTGAACTTCTGTCACTGCGAATTATCATGGGAGAAATACTGAAAGTCATGCCCTGTTTAACCTCAGAGAAGTTTCTCTGATGGTATCAGACATGCCACAGTGACTGCACAGAGGAACGACACAGATATTTAGATTTGTCTCATTGGCTTTGCAGAGCGTGATAATCTATTGTGAGGAAGAAAACCACTTCAGCTCAAAGAGGCAAAACTTTGTAGTAAACAAACTTTCACTTCTGTGCAGGGGGTTGTCAGAGAGAAGTGATGGCAATAAATAGATTAATTAGGTTTCATAAAAACATAGTAATTGTATGTAATCTATCTTGAATATAAATAGAGGGATCTAAGCAGATGCTGTGCTAAGTGAACATACCATCCTTGACTCCTATAACTGCTCCAGAGAGCAAAAGCTTCCTTCTTGCTTATTTGCACCTTGTTTCTGCTGCTTGTTGCTTACCTTTTGCCACCAGAAACTGTCAGCCTGCTTCCACACACTAGAAGACAGATTTTGCTTACACTGCAAGAGGCTGTGAAGTAATTGTGACCACCCAAGGCTTGGTCTGAAACCCTGCTGCCTGAAAAAATAGACATGAGCTGACTTATCGTTCTTCAGCTGTCACTTGCCTTGTAATCTTAGGCTGTGAAATGCATTTATGAGGTGATTGTCTCAGCAAAGATATCATCCATTTTTTCTGAATTTCCAGACAATATCTTATTTGTTTTACATATTGATATGCATGTTACTGTGAATGTGACTGAAACAAAGTGATTATTGCTTTCTAGTTTTCCCTGCTTAGACTGTGGAGAGAAAATGAGTTTGAGCTTCCTTGGTCATGTTCTAATGATTACTGCTGTTGATGCTCATAGGAAGTAAACTGCAGTAAGGAGTGTTAATATTTTTTCAGAAAGCTATGTATTAAAAATTTATGCTAAAGTATTTTCCCCAAAATTACTTGTGCTCTGTTTGCAGCTGGAAGAAGAAAGAAAATATAGAGGAAAGCAGAATGAAAATATTTGAAAATGCTTTATTAATATATTATCTCAAGTGACTTTGCTTTCAAAATAGTATTTTTTACATGTTTAAGTGATGTCATTGAAAAATGTTAGCCCTGCTAAAATTTTTTAATATTTCACATTGCTGTTTATTAGTTTTATGACAAATATTAAATTGAGTAAGAATTTTTACTTAAAGATTTCAACTGCATGTACTTCTACTTTTAAAGTGAGAATAAAATCAATATCATGAGTCTGTGTAAGACTCCAGGGAGAGGAGAGTGATTACAGAATTACTATTGACATGCTTTTCAATCAATTCTCCAAGAAAATTGAAAATTTCTTGAAAAGTTTCAGCTTTAATCAAAGGGCTTTATGACAAAGTACTCTATGAAGAATGTTAGGAAATTGCTTTGATTGTTTGTTTTTGTTCAGTGCTAGAAAAATATTTTAAATATTTTGTGCAGCTTTAAAAATTATGTGATAAATGTTTACAAAAACAGGGAAAAGGTTGAAACTTGAAATAGGAGGACAGATACTTTCCAGTCAACTGCAGTCATAGATAAATCTGTCAACATTTATAATCTGAAATAGGAAGTTTAAATATCAAGTTTCATGTGCTGAATGCTTATATTGAACTGCCTACAATCAATCCATAGGGTCAACTTTTAAAATGTCAGAGGTTTAAATAGTATGTGTTGACAGGAAGCTGAGATCTGCTCAGACCACTCTTGTGCAGCCCAAGATGTCATTTTTCCCAAGCCCGGTGCTTGTGGCCAGTCAGTCTTGCTGGCAATATTTCTGAAATAATTTGCATTGTCTTTAAAGACTCTTGGTGTGGTAGGGCTTTGGGGCACTGGAGCTGATTCTCTGTTATGTTTCATCTGGAGCTTTGCCCTTGGTAATTTTGGCCTTTGTGGAATTTTTTTTTTTTATTAAATGCTGCTGCAAGAGAGGAAATGACTTGTGGAATTGGGTGAATTAATGATTATTTCAAAGGAAGATATATCTGTTCTTGAAAGTCAAGGAAGAATTTAGTATCTGCTTTCAGAACAAGGCTGCACAAATGGATGGAGAGAGAACAAAGTACGATCAGGGTTTGTGCTAGCACAGAGGGTATCACCACAGCTCATGAAAGCACACCCCCTCTGCAGTGCTGGGCATTTGAAAATGGCCCCTCTTAAACAAACAGCCATCTGATAAAGTCCTTTAGAGGAGCTGAGAGTGCAGCTCACTGATTAGTGAGCTGTCATCTGGCATCAGGATTTGATGCCATCTACTTGTTCTTGGGAACCTTGTTACCATAAATCTCAGGGGCTCCTTGGAAGGACTGAGGCACCCCCTAGTCTCTTGGGAATTATGTCCACAAGTTAATGCCTGCTTTGAGGCTGAGATGAGGCATTTTTGGGTCTGGCAATGAAACATGATTCATTGAAAGTGAAAACTGAAACCTTTATGGTGAAAGGAGGTAAAAAGGAGAGGGTAAAATAATGCAGTAGAAGAGTTTACCCAGCTTTTCAGGTTATTTTCAGTATTATTTTTTACTACATCAGTAGTTTAAAACTCTGACTTTGGATCCAGTCCTCTCTACTTGCTTGTGGTGCTAATGATCTCTGCTCAAAGAACCTTCAGTTCAAGCTCAGCATCCTGTGAATGAGATCCCCCAGGCCTTGACCACCAGCTCTTCCTAGTGCTCTACAAGACATAAAAGAAAAAAAAAAAAGATTTATTTTCTCCTGAGTGATGGGAGAAGAGCTGCCACCCAGATATTACTCAGTGTGTTGTGGGCTGTGCACTGGAGGAGTTGAACTGCTCTTCTCAGAGTCTCTCAATGTTTAAGAACACACTGATTAGGAGCAGGTAAAAATAGCAGTGTAGGAGGTTGCTCACTAAAAGACTCCTTTAAGTAGGAGGAGAAAACAGAAACTTTGCTGATTAACTACATATATATATATATACACACACACACAGACAGCCCCTGCTAGGAAACTCTGCAGGGAGTTGAATGTGCAGCAGCTTCTTGTGATCTGGAAGTAACTGGTTGTATTATCCATGAAATGTGCTTTGATACTTCAGTCATCAGCTCCAACATGTTTGTCACTGTCTTCAGGACTTTTTACCTCATTTGCCTAGTCTTCCAGAACTGTTTTCCCATCGCTAAAACATTTACTTCAGGAAATTGTTTTCCAAAAGTTCTTCCTTGTTTAGTCTGTGCAAGAAGCATGTCCTGTGCCAGCCTCATCCCAGTCCTTGCCTATACGTGAGTCTTGTGTGCTCACATCAGCAAGTGTGGGGGCTTGTTCAAACAGTGCTGGATGATGCCATGAGGCAGAAAAAGTCCAAACATTTAAAGGTGTGTGCTCTTGGGGAAGGGATCTGTCTGGGCTTCTTAGGACTTCAGCACACTTTTAACTTTTCAGAACTGTGGATATATTAAATTTTATGGTGATGCCCCTATTTTTGGCTGGGGGTAGCTCATTCTCTGCATGGGGCAACTACTCTGCCTTGATGGATTTTGGTCGTTGGACTTGTGAGTCTTGATGGGAACTCTTGGGTATTTAAAAGGATGCTCTTAGAATGGATATTCATGAATTTGGCCAGGGAGCTGTTTAGACAGAGGCAGTTCAAGAGTTAACTGTGCTCTATGCAGTTTTCTGTTTCCATGTATCCCCATCAAGCCTTTAACTCCATAGCAACCACATGTGCATCTCTGCCTCTTCCCTGGCTCTCCTCACAGCCTGATTAACGTGTGCCAAAGGCTGGATGTTACTGAGTGATAAATTCTGTAGAGTTGGTTCTTCTCATGTTTTGCTGCGACCCATTTACTCTCCTGGGATTAGAGCTGACCCTCAAATTATGCAACTCTGGTATTTCTGAGGATGTTTCCCCCTGCTCCTATCTCATCTTGTAGCGAAGTCTACTGTGGTTGTTCTGCAGTAATTTTCCTCAATAATGTGTTTTGTTTTTTTTTCCAGGTAATTTACTACAAGCAGGAAAAGTTATAAGTCTATTTTGACACAAAAATAAAGTTATTCAAATGCTCTATGTTTTTGAAAAAAATGCATAGTTTAAATGCAGTTTAATTAATTCAGAGCCTGAATTAATTACATAGAAGAGGGACAAGTAGCAAGTAAATCCGGTTTTTCTCTGTTGCATTTTTTCTCTGTGTTTTTACTTAAATATCAAGGTCTTTGGTTCTGTTTCAAATGAAACTGGTTTTGTTTGTGAAGTGTGAGTTTTTGTTCAGGTGGAGCTGAGTAACACTGACAATCTCTAAAGGTTTCACCATAGGAATGAACACGTTACTTGTGTGTACCTTCTTAAAACACAGATAAAAGCTGATGCCTAGAGCTGTGCTAGCTGATTATGGTTGTTCTTTTACTCCCTTGCAAACAGGTAGAAAAATGTGTTACAAAATACAAGTTAAACCAATTTTCTTGGCCATTGGGACTACTCTGTGAGTTTGCATATGGCCAATTACTTCTGCTCATCTGAGAAACAGTAATTTCTTACGTGTGGTAACTTAATGGTTCATAATTGACCTGTCTGTACCCTGTGATTTCAAAGCACCAGATAGATGGAAAAGCTCAAATGGATCTTTAAACAGATGTGATCCAGACAGCCAGCAGTGCTTTTTGCAGATAGATGGCATGCCAGATCTATGCAGGTGTGCAATGGTTTTTCATTATCTGCTTTGGACAGGATGGGGACAGAGAACACCGACTCTTGTAAGACTGCAAGACTCCACTTTACTTGCTGGAGAAAATGTAAGAAGCCAGCTGTCCTTTAGGGATTGCAAAACAGCCAAGGAAACCTCACGGCATTTGTGGCCTTGAAAATAAAGCCACTGCAAGGTGAAAATCTGTTTTTTTTTCTCACCTACAGTAAACTGTCATGCTGGTCTTTTGTAGCCTCAGTCACAAGAAAAAAAGTCAAAGAATCCCTTTAGATTAAAAATTAGCACATACTGTGAGAATATTAGGGTTAATGGTACATACACTTACCTTGACCTCATTCTGCCTTAGGTGTTGGAAATGACCACTGTGGCAAAGCAGAACTGTGGATTAAATGGACCCTTGTTCTGACTTAGAGTGGCCTTCCTTATGTTTCTGTGGCATTGTCACCGAAGCTTCAGGAAAAAGAAAAACTCTCCAACAACATTTTTAGTGTTAGAGAATCAAGGCATTACTTTATTCTTGCCAGAATGTGCAACAGAAATAATTTCATCCACACATTGCCTGGGCAAAAGAGAAAATCATGCCATCACACATGATTTTTACTAGATTTTTCAGATAATTATACAGTCAAAACCCATAGGAATTAATTGGTTCAATATTCATTGGTCCTAAGTTACAATGATCTCAGGATTTGGTTTCCTATTGGTTATCAATCCCTTCGCCTTCAATGTTAATTAGGTTCTCATTCTCTTATCTTTTTTTTTCTCAGACCAGGTGTCTCCAACCATGCCAAGGGAGAGGTTTGGAATTCATGTTCCTTAATAACCCTTGATGGTCATTATCTTCTGTGCATCTTCTGAGCTACTCCCAGTTTGCTGAGATGTTAAGCTCATCAGGCCTCAAGTGGTGAAATAGTCCTTTAAGGAGAAACTTCAAGTCAAGGTGAACAAAACCCCTGACTAAACTTATATTAAAAATTTTAAACTTAGTATCATTTCCACCAGGACTAGTGAGATAATTTTAAAACAGCTGACATTCAGTTAATTAAATTATTTCCTTTAAACAGCCATCCTTATGAGAGGCTCATGATCTATCCTCAACCCAGTCTTCTGCCTTAGTGGAATTCTTGCTCTGAAGAGAATCTGGACTTTGATATCATAGGATCTGAACAGGGTAGTGTGCCAAGAGCAAGGCACAGTGGTGACACCTTGGAGCATAACACCTGCTTGTTGGTGGCTTGCTGGCCTGGCTGCTGTGCTTGGTGGGAGAATGCTGGAATGCCAGGGAAGGTCTTTCTGAGAACAGGATCTCTTAAAAGAGGATGCAGACAGGTTGGAGAAGTCTCATACCTGATGGCTGTCATCTTCTGGATATTGGGACAGCATCAAGATCTGACAGTTGGAGCAAAAATTCCCAGTCAACTTTTGGTTCAAAACTAACTTCAGCTAAGAAAGGTTGTTGGGTGGAGCAGTGTAGAGCCCTGTATTCAGTGTCCTGTTATGCCACTTCAGCCTGTGGCATGACAGTGCCTCATCTCCCTTGAGAAGCCATAACCAAGTGCAGAGCTTCCCAAAAACTGGCAAACCTGAAAGCTAGCACGGGGGAGTGGGGAGGTGCCCCGCCAGAACAGGAAATGTTGAGACCTGGACAAACAGAAAGTAAAAAAAAATGAAGCAAAACTAAAATCTCAAACGTCAAATTTTAGGAAGTATTGAACACTCTCTTTCTTTGCTGGTAGTAGGGGGCTTATGACATTAATGCTGTCTCAAATTGGTGACTGCCTACAATTATCTTGCATTTCTCTGTGGCTGTTTGGATTCTACTGTACCCACAGGGATCAAAGAGCTGCCAGAAGAGAATACACTTAGCATGAAAGAGTCTCTGAGATACTAGTTTAAACAGTTCTGATTTCCTCTGCTCTAGAAGATAGTGGCATAGTTATGTTCTTGCTGATTCATTATAATATTTCCTGAGAGGAAGACAATTTTCCCAATCTTTGATTTAGTAAGGGGTTTGGTTATTGAACGCTGAGACTTCCAGGGTTATAAGATGTGATCTTAGAAGAAGATTTGAGTGATTTAAAGAGTTACCATCCCTCAGCAGAGTCAAGGTAAAGGATTTTTGCTGGAGCAACTTCACCTTAACTCAGCATGAAGTCAAACAGGTTCTTGTGCTGGCTAATTAACATCTATGTAATGTTTTAGCCAACTTTCCTTTGTGTTTTCCAAACTGATCTGCCAAACACTGGTCATCTCCAAAGTACAGTAACTGCTTGTAGATTCCTGCTGATTATTTGAATGAGTTTGTCAGTTTGATGTGCTTGCTTCTTGGCAACTCAGGGTGGCAGAGTTGAGAATGCAAAGTTTGGTTTATTAGCTGAACATTAGGTGGGGGGGAAAAATCTGTGCTGTTCCCTCTGGAATGTGACAGCTGGTGCAGTACTATCCTGTACTGCCTCTTCCTAGGGACTACAACCTAAAACATTTTTGCAGTAAAATAAGAAAAGAAGAAATTTATTTTGTTTGGGGAGTTTGGTGACTGGGAATCTTAAAAGCTGGATTTTAAACTAACTGATGCCTTGCGGGAAGTTAGAAAACCTTAGTGTTTTAGGAAGCATTCTGTTGCCATCTTGGGAGTGGATATTTCATCTTCTCTTTATTTTTGGCTGTGAAGATGTCTGCATAAGAATGAGATCTTGCTTATGAGTCTATCTACTTGCTCCAACTATGGCCAGCTTAATCTCAAATGTAAACAGCCTGAAGACTTGTTTCTTCAGGCTTTGTGAGAATAAACATGGTTAATAAAGGGGGGATAATCATGAGATTAAAAAAGCTTTCCAGGGAATGCACTGGTATCCTTCATGGTGCTGTCAGTACTAATTTTGCAAAAGGGATATTTCTGCATTAGTATGTGAAAGTCTGAGCTCTGGGGAAACCCTGCCTCTAAGCTGCATGAGGACTTGCAGTCCCTTCATTTCCCAGGTGGCACAGGGTTAGAGGTTACACAGAGCCGGTGTGACTCTCTCATGGTTTGACCATGCTTGGGTTTGGCAAAGTTAATGGAGATCCTGCCTGGAGAACTGTGCATGTTGGAAGCCTTAACAGTTGAAGCTCTGAAGACTCAGCTGCATCGTGCACTTTGCATTGTGCCATATGACAGTTGATTTCTCCTGGCAGCTGGCCGAGCACTGGGAGCTTACGTTTCAGCAGAAGGCTCACTGAATGAATGTGCCTCTGCAAAACACATTCAGTTGGTGTATTTTCTGGGGGAAATCTGTCAGAAAATTCTGAGCAGCTGTAGTTGCAGCTTGCACGTGGGGTAGGGATTGCCTGGTGGTAGGAGTGGGTGAGAAGGAGGCAATCACATCTTATCTCTTGCATGTTTCGATAATAGTGGTGGGTGAATCTCTAAGTATTGAATTCCTCTGTGCCAAACCATTGATATTGACAGAAGCCTTGTTATCCTTGACACTTGGTAGAATTAATGATTTGTAGAAACTTAATGAGATGATTATTTGATGATTATTCAGTCCTGTAGATTGCTGGAGATTGCAGTGATTCTACTGCTGCTGCAGCCAGCAGGTTCCCACTTGGCTGTTGTGTCCAAGCACATCTGATTCCCCTTTCCTTGCACCAGTGCATTTAGGAGTGATACTTACGTGTGCTTTACTCAGCATTATGTGCTAAGACTGTCACCCTATGGTCCTTTTGTTTCCTAAAGGTGTCCCATCTTGTCCTGTTCCCTAAGGTTCACACTACTCCCAGCTGTAATAAACTACAGATGTTTTATTCTGATGAGCTGTCAACAAGAAGTATCACTGACAAAGATGGTTAATAGCAGCAAGAGATGGAAAATGGAGATGAAAATAAAACGTTTTCAGGGAGATTTTAGCAATTCTTTTGTGATTCTAAGTGTTGATCTTGGCTGCACAGAAATGATGGCATGTACTAAGATGCCTTTTGCTACATGGGGAAAAGTAGAAATGACCTGTCTGCAGGGTGAATCAAGGAGGAAGGCCTGAATCTTGGAGGCTAAATGTGACATTCTTGTTTCCAGAGTCAGAACGTGTTGGGTCAATTGGCTGTTGAAAGCTTGGCTGCTATTTAAGCAACAGATCTGCATAGAATTCTTTAGAGGCAAATTAAAATCCTTCCTAAAGAGAGGTGGGCAAATTCAGAGTGACTGTTTTTTTGTTTTTGTTTTTGTTTTTTTTTTGTTTTTGTTTTTGTTTTTTTTTTTTAGCCTGGTACAAGACATACATGAGTGTGCACATGCACACATGTATGGTGTCCTTGGAACCCAGAGCCCTCTGCTTGGAGTGATGGTGCAGATGCCAAAGCCCAAGGGGAAAAGTAGTTCTGGGCACCCATTGGTCACCACCTAATCCCATACCCTGTGCTTTATTGATTCTCCCCTTTGGTGGTGGTTGAGGGGAGGGGATATTATGGAAGAGCTAAGTTCCTTCTCTGGCTCCCTGAAGCAGCTGGAGCTTGGGAATATATTCCTGGGCACCTGCTAGCTGGAGGCTTGAACTGGTTGTCCTTGCTTGCCTGGCTTTAGTTGAGTAACATTCTTTAAAATGGGGATAGGGCTGTGGGGCTGTGTCATTCCTGTCTGATGGAGTAATGGCAGAAAATGAGATCCCTGCAAGCACAGTTCCCTTTGTATTGTTGGCGAGTGCCTTTTCAAGGAGGTGATGACTCCCTGCCCTGTCCCATTCTTCCACAGCCCTTCATGCACATTCCAGTCCTTAGTAAGATGGTAAGGCATGAGGGAAAGTGATTAATTTCCTACCAGATGGGGAGGTTGTTTCTCCCAGAAAACTTTGTAAAGTCTTGCAGCCTCTGACTCTCCACATGAAATCCCAAGCTTTGAGGGAATGGCTGCTTCCATTGGTGTGGATAGCACTGTATGATGCCTGATGCACTGAACCTGGAATGGGAGCAGCCAGGACCCAAACTAATTCATGAACGTTTGTGAGCATTTGTTTCTCTTGCTGTTGTGCTGTTATGCAGTCAGGAGCAGGTCTTGCCTCCTACTCAGCTTCCTCCTTTGGAAAAAAAGAATAAATGCAAATGGATTTTGTCGCCTTGCTGCTCAGGGAAGTTGAGTGTTTTGGTGGTGAAACATCAGCCATGTATAATCTTGGGACTTCTGATTTTTAAGCTGTAGAATTTCAAAAAAAGACACCCATGGGAAGTTGTATGGTTTGCAATCCTCCTTACTGTGAAGAGGTTATGACTGTTTCTCTCTTTGTATTGTCCTGCAGTTGATTTTTGAGCCAGGTAGTGTGGATTTTCTGTGAGTTGTTCGTTTTTTTACTTTCTTCTTTCTCTTCATTAAAAAGAAGCTTTTCTTCTGCACGGCAGGAGGGACTTTAAAAGACTGGATTGGTAAATATATGCTGAGTTGACCAACCATTCGTTATTCCCATGGGTTTGACTTATTTGCTGCTTCTTACTTATTTTTCTTAAATTCTTTGACAAATTCTACTAAAATTATTTTGGGGAAGAATGTGTGAAGAAATGAAAGTTTTTTGAAATGCCATAGCTTTTCTAGTGTTTGTGGTTTTTTTGGTGTGATTTATTTTCTTTTTCTATGTGCTTTATTTATGGTTGTTTTCTTAAAAATAATATTTAACAAAGGTGTTCTTTTCTATTCAGCTGTAGGGAACCACATTAGTTTTTCAGGTTTGGAATAAGAACAAAATGTTTAGATTAAAAGGGCAGAGAAATGTTTGCTTTTGGTCAAAGGAATGTGCTATTAGAAAGATGTTTGGAAGGAAAATTATTGACAAAGCTCTAATATTTAGGTACTGAAATGTTTCTAAGTGCTTCCTGTGCTTTATAACTCCTCCCATTTATTGATAACTTGAATTTTCTCTAACCTTAGGTCTTCCAGCAGCTTGTCTGGCAGTACATTCCATGTTGAATTCCTTTCAGAAATTGTTCACCTATAACTTAGGTTTACAAATATATTTGTAAAGCATTACAGCAAAGAACCTGAAAGCAGAATGAATAGTGCTGTCCCATTTTCACTCCATTATATTTGGCGGTGTCTCCAAGCCATGTATTTACTAAGCTTCAGCAAAACTTGGGTTATTTGAATCCAGTGTATATCTGGGAGTTTTTTTTGTCATGGCTGGATTTTAGTTCTGTTGGTTACAAGGTGGTAACGTGACAGTAATAGCATTTCCATCCTGCAGAATAGTGCATTCAGGAATATTACCATCAATTTCGTGGAAGGCTCCATGACAGGAACATTTCTTACATGGAGAAGTTAAAAGATTGTAGCCACGCTGTGATGCCATCTGAGTGTCTGTTTATGTGCTGCCAGCTGAGGCTGGTGTGCTTGGCTGTGCTGCAGCCTGTGCCCATGGCCCTCCCTGGGCCAGCACTGCCAAGGAGCTGATCCACCAGGTGGGGGACTCAAAGACTCCAAGCTTGTCTGTGCAGTTTTCAGCTATCTTTTCCTCCCCCAGGATTCATCACCCATTTTATCAGGGCTGGCACAAGGTTTGCTGTGGGAATGAACAGCTGGGGGTGGTCAAGTGGCATATGACTACTGTTTCTGGCAGCAGCTTGGCTCTGTGCTGCATCAGAGTGGTTGCATAACCAGCCCTTGGTTTATTTCTGCACTGACCAGCCATTTGGGCTGTCTAGTTATGCTGTATTTATATATATTTCAAAACTTATACTCCCTGTCTGCCTTTATACATCTATACAGCCTATAGATTTAATGCTTTTTCAACCAAAGCACCTCTGGATGAGATTGCCCTGGTGTTCCCCACTGACTGGGGGCATGCTGTGTCTCAAAAGGTAGCATCCTCCTAGTGCTAGGCAGCCAAGAGATGATGGGAATGGGGACATGAGAAAAAGGAAACAGTTCCTGACACTTCAGGTCTCACTGGAGGCTGGAAGGATTGGAGTCTTTCAGGACAAAATGCTGCTGCAGTGTGCTCTCTGTTTATTTGAGGTTTGGAGCACTCATGAAAATTGTTTACAAGTCATTTTGAGGTCATTACTTGAATTTCTGGTCACCACGGGTAGTTTTTTACTTTACTCAGCCTGCCTGTCATGATCCAGCACAGACTGTAAGGAAAACTATTAAAACACTGGGAATTTGAGGGTAATAGTTTAGCAGCTGTGCTGGTCAGAGCTGGTTAAGGGCAGCTCAGCTCTTTAGATTTCACTAAGTGTTGCTCTGGGTTTATATGACTGCTAGTGGCTGCAGATTTTCTTCTGCTTCTACTTTTTTATCGTGTGTGATGGGGCTGATGAGTTTCCTTTTGTTTTTTTATGCCTTTTCAGGTATTTTTTGGCTTTCCCAGCCTCATGAGGATCTATTTCCCAACCTTTCTTGGGCAGGGGGCGTTATATGATTACTGTTTTTTTTAGCTGGATTGGAACTGAGTCCTAGTCCTACTCAGACCTGTATGGCTGTCAGGTGGGAAAGCTTTGTCCAAAAAGGTGTAAATACTCTTTCCTACTCTGTGTCAGTAACTGTAAAGTCTTTTCCAGACTGACTAAATGTTCTGTGTTTCAAGCAGTGCTGTGGAAACGGATCCATTTGGCATTGTGCATTAGCTGGGCTATTAACAGACGTGGGCTATTGAATGCTGACTATGTTTCCCACCAGTGAATCATGGGGGCCTTTAGCTCACTGCTTTGTTACTCATTTGGGATTTAAGGGTTGGTTATAAATATGGGGTCCAATACTAGATGGATTGGTGAGTCTCCTAGGAGATGGGTGCCAGTGCTGGAATGCAGAGAGGGATTACTTGAAAAGCTTTATTTTATTTTCGTCCTGCAGGAAGATGTTGCTCTGACTCTGATGTGGCTGCACATAGTCATAAAACCTAGATGCTTTATCCTGAGACGGGGAATATTCTTGGCAGAACTGGGGTCAGTGACTGGAAGCTTTAGGAAATTAGTTAATTGAAACATTTCCTTTACAAACTGACAGCTGACTGACTACCAGTGAATGAACTGTGTAGCACAAAACATGACTAAAAATTAAATAAAAAAACTGTACCTTCCTGCACACACATCCATCCTTATATGTATGAGTTGATAAAAAAACTGTACAGGAAAATAAAGGTCATAAGGGCACATCTGGAAGTCAGGCTTAATTTTGTTCATTGCATTAACAAAACTGATTATAATAATCTACTTCATTATTTGGGTTTGTGTTTCTTTTAAGAAGACTTGGGTTTCTTCTAAGAAGACTTGGTTTTGGCAGGGTTAGGTATAAAAAGGCTCAGAAATATGGAATGGGGGCATAATATTAAAATGTTTTGAGTGGCAAAGCTGTTTTAGGAGATTCCTATGTTTTTTGAAATCCCCATCTGGGTGTTGTTCCTCTCAGTTGTGTTAATGTCACTGTTTGTGGGACTGTAGTTGTCACGAATTGGTGACAATCAAGAGATTGAAAGCAAAACTTAAAAGGAGGGGAGGGTGAGTGGAACCTAAATCTGAACTTGATCCCAGGAATGTCTGTGGGGATGGTAAATTACCTTGAAGAGGGTGGGAATGAACACAGTGGGAATCTCTTGAGTGGGATTTGCAGCCAGAGAGGTTTTAAGGTGTAATTGTGCCCTTACGCATCTCAAAGCATTAGTGCTGCAGAGAAGTTGAGCTTCTGTCAGGGGTCAGTTTTACTGTGTGACCTGCAAGTGGGAAAAGAGAAATGGCAAATGTATCTCAAATTGTAGAAGTCGCCTGTCTTTGTTGAACCCATGTATTCTGTTTGAACCTTCTGAAATACTGCTCCCTGCTCTGAGGGAGGTGCTTGGGGAAGTTTTGGGTTCAAGGAGGCAGGAGAGTTGCAGGTTTGATATGAGGGCTGCAGGAGCCTCTGCCTTTTCTGTGCTGCTGGGACTGTCCTGGTACTTGCCTCTGGTGAGGCAAATGGAGGGATGTGAGCTTAAGGAACAGGAGTGGTGGTGTGACTTGGTGGCTGAGCAAAGGGTATGAACAAAGGATTTTTGTAAATGGGCAGGAAATGAATTGTTTTTTGTTTTTTTTTCTCTGTGGAAAGGTGTTGAGGGGGATCTCCTGTGATCATTAGGGAGGGACTGGGGATATGGGGTACTTCAGCAGCTGCAGGAGCAAAGGAAGGACTGGCTGTGTTCTCTGAGCTGACCAAGTCCTTAGGCTTTCCTATCTCCTTTCTTAATCAATAGTGAGTTTGAGGACAGTGGTCAATAGGAGTTGGCAATTCTGTTTTTCCAATGGTGTGGAGCTCTGGGAGGGATATGTATCAGTGTGAGTTCTCCCTGAGAAGCCTGCAGTGGGGCTGGAACCCAAGAGTGCTCAGGAAAGCTCCTCTGTTGTTGAAGCTAAGGCAGCTTCATTTTTGTGGCACTAGATTTCTTTCTGGTGTGTCATTCTGTATCTCTCCGGAGTGTGTTGTTGATAAACGTTGCAGTAACTCTCATTAAAGTCAGAGACACCTTTAATAGAGATTCAAATTGCTCAACTGTGACATATAAACTGCAATAGCAGCCCACAATAGATATGTTTATGTGACTAGAGCCATCTGACTAATTCATAGCAATTAACTTATTTTGTAAATTGAACATGTTTTTCTACTTGCATATTGTTCATTGGCAGTTTGGGGTTTTTTTCAGGTTTACTCATTCTTCAAAATTATCTCCTATATATCTCCTATGACTCATTCTTTGTCCATGGCTGACTCATGAACTCCTTCACACAAACATTTGATATGTCAGCTAATTTTAATTAGCTTCATAGGTCATTTGGCATTGGTTGGGTTTCCAATTGGAAAAGTCCACATGTTGGGTTTGGGATCCTTGAGCAGAAGTCACATCAGTTGGACAGTACTGTGTTCCAATATTTCTATAATATTTTTCTTTCTGTGAACCTTTAGACAGAAGCGTGCTCATTGAAAGTGTTTTAAGAAAGGTTACATCAAAAGATCCTGGAGTAAGACCAGGGCCAGATTGTAGGTTGTCTGAGGAGATAGGATAATACTGCTGAAGTAAATCTTTAGCAGTCCATTGTGGTAGGTTTTCTGATGGCTCATCAAGATTGGTAAAAACTGTTCTTCAGCAACAGCTTATTCAACCTTCCTTTTGCTGCCTGGGCAGGTTTGACACAGGCATGGGATAGGATGCTGTCAGGTTATGCTGCTGTTTTCACTTGGTACCTCTCATCTGAGTCTTCAGTGCTGAATGATGTACATCCCTCTGTGCTGCAGCTGAGCTCTGGAGAGACAGGCACCAGTGTTAGCCAGAGCCAGGAGCTTCTCTGTCATCCTTCCTTCAGTGTGGGGTTATGCCTGTAGCAGAGAGCAGGAGTGGATGTGTGAGATCTTCTCCTTTGCTCCTCACTCAGCCTGGCAGTCTGCTCTGAAGGAGATGTGGCAGGTATGCTGTCATCTGCAAATCCAGCACTGGTTGGGCTTCACATCTTGGCACATTAATCTGAAAATTATTTCAATCTGTGGGTATGTGTGTGGGGCTCAGGAACACTCTTTATTTTTGCTGTAATGAGCACGTCCTCTGTCAGAAGGGTAGAACAAGCAGCTCAGAGAAGGGAATGTGTAAGAGCTGCAAAAATTGTTCCAGCTCTTCTCTCAGTGCCCATTTACTCATTTGTGGTCTGTTTAACTGATGCATAAACTGACTGTGGGACAGGTCACCCACACCTCAGCAATTACAGCATCCCAGCTAAAGAGTGTTTAGTCAATACACTTGATTCTATTTGTGTCTGGTATTGGCAAAAATGTTTCTTGGCTTCTGATCCTGCTGAAGGTTCCTGCTGGTCTTGCTGGGGTTGTGCCTTGTCATGGCCCTGCCTGGCAGAGCCTTGCTGATGGATGTTTGGAAGGAATTGTGTCTTGAGAAGAGGAAGGTGGCTGATAATGGCTAAAACAACTGTGTTAGTGAAAATGAAATCTTCCCTGCTTGCAAACAGATCTGAAATACTTTTATCAGTGTACTCTGGGATAGTAAGAATGAGCCCATTTTCAAAATGACAGGCAGTGGAGATGGCTTAGCATGGAGAAAAGGCTCATTCTTACCCTGCGTTATAGGCTGAGCTTGCCTGGATCTGCAAGTTGCTGCTGGTGGCTTGCATGATTTCCCCTTCATCAGTCTCATCTGTCATGGATTCCTAATGCTGTGGGAGCAGTCTTGCAGGCAGAGGTTGGTTAAGCTATGTCAGAGCTTTTTATTATTGAAAGCACGTTCAGTCTGAGGGTCTAGTCAAAGGTAAATTAGAATGCAATTGATGCATGCATATAACATGCATATTAATTTTAAATGTGTTTATTGCAATTAGTACTATTAAAATGAATGCCAGAGGAAACAGGGAATGATTAACCTCACATAAGCTTTGTTGTAATTTGTTTAAAAAGTTCAAATTTAAAATGAGACAATCAGAATGTTGCTGGTTGATGAGGGGGGAAGACAGAGTGGGTGTGTTTGAGTGTAGTTTCCCAGTGAGTTCAGTGGAGCCTTTGCCACTCTCTGGCTTGCCTGGGTCACTCCCCCTCTGCTGTCTCTCTTGTTCCTGATTAAGGCTTTAGATTTGGATCTGAAAGATTTGTGGTGCAGAAGCTCTTCTCCTTCTTCCTCTCTGCCTCTGTAATTTGCTCAGTCTATTGTCTTTGTTTTAGAGTGTCTTTGTGGGGCTGGTGGGAGAAGCATCAAGAGTGTCCCACCAAGCCAGGCAGGGCCTTGTGTTCAGAAGAACCCCAGAGGATGAAGTCCCCCCCAGTCATGTATGAATTTAGGGTCTCTGCAGGCAATACATGGCTGTGATCTCATGTAGCAGGGCAAGAGGAGGCTGAAATGTGTGAAGCTTAGACTGTGTCTATTGGAACTGTTGATTGGAGTATTCTGCTGGAAGTGAGAGTGTCACCTCTGGTATCCCAGTAATTACATACCCAGACCTTGGGTTGCTTGTGTTAAAAACTTTGTTTTCTCTCATGCAACTGGTGTTCCCCAGTGGGTGCTGTTCCAGGAAAATAGATATGTGAGGCTTCCAGAGATGTGTTGAATGGAACTAGGGCTTAGCCAATGGGTGAAGTCCTGGAAGAGGACCACGAGACACTGATGTGATTTCTGTCCCTGGGAATCTATTTGGACTGTCAAGTTAGCTATGTCTTCTGTAAGTGCCAAAAGGGGTTGTTTCATCCCTTCTGTAGCCTGTGTGGTCTCACTTAACCCTAGGGATTAGGCAAAGAAAAGCCAAAGAGCTGATGTGGGGATTTAACAGAAACTTGCCTCAGACAAGTGCTGTGGGTGACTCACTGCATCCCTCCTCCTCTCTGCCAGCCTCTGCTGCCTACATAGATTCAGTTCTGCTGATGTATTCTCATCCTGGTAAACTGAATTCATGGTGGAGATTGCTTTAGTTCACCTGGTTAATAATAAATACACTAATAAAGCTCGTCACCACTTCAGCATTGTTATGTAAGTATAAATCTGTAAGTAGATCAGGCTTTGTTCCATGAACAAAGAAGAGATATGAGAGTAGAATTAAAGAGGCTGCATATTAGAGCCTTGGCTGCTGTGCAAAAGTAGGGTTGCAGTACAGCTGTGGTCCCTACTATTTAAGTGACATAACTTTGATGTTTCCTCCTTCTTTCATCAAGAACTTCTTCTGGTTTCTATGCAAACTGATTCTGTGTTTCTGGGTGTGCATGTCCTGTGCAGAGACCTAGTTACGGGAGAATTGGGAGCTGCCTGCTTATGTTGATGCTGTTACAGAGAGATCATAGTGGAGTGATACAGAAAAGGCTTTTTTTACACAGATACATACCTGACCTACTGAAGACAAAGTGCTTTTGGTATGTGAGCTTGTGCCTCTGCAAAGAGCTGTGCACATGTGTGGACTGAGCCAGCTGTAGGGCTTTCTCTGCTGTACCCTTTCAGACAGTTCAGCCACATCTCAAATATAATGACCAGGCCTGTTCTCTTTCTGCTTCTCACATCCATAAAAGCTGTGCCAATCTCTGTGCAACTCTAAAGAAACGATGGGCAAGCATGTGCTTGTTTTTTTTCTTCTGCAGTTTAATAATCCAAGATCTTGGTGTCTGGTATTAGTTGGAGCTTCAGAAATGCTCTTTGTCTTCTCTACAGGCTGTTGAAAGGAAAAGGTTGATGTGTTTGAAGAAGAAATGTTTCAACTAGCCTGTCTCTACAGATTTCGAAGGTAGACACATTCTTCAGGGTTTGCCAGCCTGATATCCCCTGTGATAGAGGCCAGAGGTTTACTCTGATTTCTGCTGCAGAATGGTTAAGCTTTATTTGTAGTCTAAAAGCAGTGACAGCATGTGGCTTCATTAGAGCCTGCTGTTCTTGATTACATGATGGCATGTCCCTGTCTCTGTTTGGGTCACAAGCTGTGATACTTTTGGTTTTGCTGGGGGGCAGCTCGTTAGGAATACATTTTGCTTCTAGGACAGTGTAAATAGTTTTGTGGCCAGGACTGTGGCTGTATGAACTTAATGGCTGTCCCAGTTTTGGAAGACATTTGTGTATAATGGCCAGCCTTCCAGACATCAGCCACTCTAATAATAACAACAACTCATGTAGGAAAAACCAATGTGTAGGAAATCCATTTGATAATGACTGCATGATGCTGTTGCAGAACATCACTTTCCCAAATAACATTTGTCTGCTTGTTATCCATCATTTTCCTTCAGCATCCCAGATCTGCTTTCTTCATCCTGAGGCTTCCTTGGCATATTCATTTTCCAGGGGAAAACAGAGGTCATTCAATACAAGACCCTTGAACCAATTTTTATGAATCTGCTGAGGGCACTGCCTATGAGTCATGGATAAGCAGTTGTAAATCTGCTGGCTTTTTGAGATTTTTGGGGAAGAGGCAGTTGGGAAGAGGCAGTGTAGGTGTGTGCTGTTCCTTTGCTGCATTAAGCTGCCTCAGCAGCTGTGGTTGCAGCTGTGGCACTGACACCTGTGTAAATAGATGCATGTGTCAGTTCTGAGACCTATATGCTGTGCTTGAGGTTTAGGCTCTGACAGAGGCTTGACTGATTTAGCTGGCAAGGTAACTCTGTGTGCTTCAAAATGGTCAATGGCTGGGTCAGGGCATGAACTATTGTCCAGACTCTGAGTGCTACACAGAAGCCTGGGAGGGATCTGTTTTTTGAACATCAGCCTGTGTCTGGTACTTTCCCAGGGAGATAACTTCTTTTTATGCTTATAGGATATACTAATCTTTTTTCCTACTTCCTTTTTTTCCCCCTTTTTTGAATTTTGTCTGAAGACACATAAACTGATTTCAGCCATGCTTGGCAAAAAGGTAGAGACCTTGATGTTAGAAAGCCTCTTAAGTTTCAGTTTCTAAGGTGTCCAGAGAAGGGAACTTTGAACTGGGATGGCAGCTCCTGTCATGCTGAGGGAATCCACACAGGGACCTCAGTGACTGGGAACCACTCTGCACTGGGCAGCTGAGAAGCAGTGGGCAGTAGGGAGCAGATGTTTGCCCTGCCCTTGGCTTTGTTCTCAGCACCTTGGGGTCAGTTCTCTGTTCTTACAACTGGATGGTGGGAGCAGGTTATGTTGGGAGCCTGAAGCTTGAAGAGCTCTGCCTCATTCACAGGGGTATTTTACAAGTCTGAATAGAAAAGAACCCAAGGCTGTGGGTGGAAAGCAGCCAAAACACAAACTTGTGCTCAGGGAGTGGCTGGCACAGGGCAGAAGGTGGGTGGTGAGAATACCAAAGGGGTCTTCCAAGGAGCAGGCACTGATGGCCCTGACACTTGCTGTGTGTCATGGGTTAAGCCTGTGATGGAGGTGTTGGAACTGGGGTGTCTGCAGTGAAACAATTCCTGCTGTTTAGGAGGTGGAGTGGCACAGCAGAGGGTGGAAGAGTTGGCTGGCGCCCCAGGAAGTGTCCATTGCTGGATTACAGATAGCTTGGAATAGAGGACAAGGTGGTAAAGTGGGAGCTCTCTGTGCTTTGAAGAACAGCACACATCAACTTCCAGCCAGCTGTGGGCTTTATCTCACTGATGACTCACCCTGCTGCTAAAGAGGAGCTTGTAGTTCTAATCTTGGAAACAGCAACAGTGTGTTGTGTGATTCCTAATGACCAGTGCTGAACCTGGAAGTAAATCCTGAGATCTGCTCTGGCCAGATTCTTCTACTGGCATGGCTGTAATTAGCTCAGAAATTACTGTTGGGGTGGCAGGAAAGGGAGAAGGATAATGATGTGAGATCCAGATTCACAAAGGTTGTCTGTTTTTGTAGCCATCCAGACAACACAACAATTGTTAATTTTCACTTTGAACATACAAACCCTGGTTTTTGTGGTTTAAAAGGGATATTGTCAGCTATTTATTTATTGCTTTTAATTTCCTTGCTCTTTGCAATATACCCCAGAGGTTCTTGAATTATATTTCTTTCCCCACCAATTTTTTTGTCCTCTTCTATTTCACAAAAGACAGCAGGAATTTTTCTCCCTTTTTCTTCTTTTTTCTTTCTTTTTTTTCTTTCCGCCTTTTTGTTAGGTCTCATGTATAGTTTCCATTGGCAATTTAACCACTTCATTGTACTACCCCTGAGGTAGCTGCATAGGAAATAAATTTTGACTAACTGAAAGGAACTATAAGAGAATATAATATTTTCCTTTCAAAATGAAAATGTACCGGAAATTTCTGAGTCCTTGAAAGATGCAGTGCATCAAGTCCTGTATATCTTTAATAAACTGGACTATAGGCAAAAGAAAAATACCCCGCAGTTTGGTCTGAAATTGTGTATTTAGCAAACAATGCTTTATATGATCTAAATAAGCAAGTACTATGCAGTGGGCTTAAAAATGCAGACTCTCCCTTGCTTTGTGATTTTCATCAGTTATCAAAAACATCAGTCCACATTGTGAGCTTGCTGCTGGGTTCTTGTAATGAGAGCTGAGTATGAGCTATAGAAATGTAAATGGAGCAATCTGAACCTACATCTTTGCTTTTCCTACTTCTGCAACTTCTGTAATGGGACTGAAGGGAAATAAATCAGCTTAAAAAAAACCCCCACCAAACATCCAATTTCATTGCTTTTCTGAAAGCTTGTATGCCAGGTTTTGGTAAAAGCTAATTTTTCCACCAAATTTTAAATCCTTGGCAAGGATGAAGAGGATGAAGATGAGGCTTTGCAGTGGGAACAGGAGTGAGGGATCTTTATCTGTGACAGTGCTGATGGCTGCTGTTATCAGTCTAGATGGTGAGTGTTGCCAGAGTGAGCAAATGATACACTGATTTTAATACTTTATCCCAGTAGTCCGAATAAAAATACTTCATTCAGGAGGGAAAGGAGAGAAGGAGACTGGGATTGAAATGCAAATGTGTTCATTGAGGGAAAGAAAAAATTGTATTCAGTACTGAACAGCCCTCTAACCTTTATGGATTTGCTTCTCTAGGCATGGGCTTGGACATGCAAACAGGAGAAGCTGAGTTTGTTAGAATGGAGCTAAGTGGTGGTGGCTGGACTCCAGGGCTGTCAGTCCTTTAGCTTTTTTGTTAGTCATTGTGTTTCTTTGGAAAAGGGGGAAAAAAGATCCATGTGTAACACTAAGGCTTGTTGTTGCAAGCAGAGCACAATGGTGGGCAGAGAGGTGGCCCTGGTGACAGTACCTCCTTCCCCTGTATCTGGGCAAAGATGCAGATTGATGCCCTGCAAGTGAGACTGAAGCCAGCCTGGTGAGCACATCTTCTAATTGAATAAGGGTGGCATGTAACAAACCCTGCTCTGTATTGATAGGAAAAAGGTTTCAGTCTCTTTAAACTTCATTAACTCTGTAGTAATTAACCACAGTGCAAAGTAGTGTTCTCTGCAGTGCTGTTAGCACTGCCTGGCCATACCTTATTGATTAATGCAGCCCTAAAGTAAGGCTGCTGGAGAGAAACAACTTGGAGAGAACATGCTTCTACTTTCTCTCTTGTTGGGCAGGGACCAGGTAATTTGTTCATTAGGGAGCAGTGTGTGCTTATCAGAGTGTCTTGCATGTTTTGCTTCTTGTCATGCCAGGAGACTGAAGCCAAGGAGTTTTTCCCACTGCCATGAGTGACCAGGGCTGAATGTGACACTGGCTGTTTGGGACCAGCCTAAAGACTATCTAATTTAGCTTCATTGCTGCAGGGGTGATGGATAAGCAAGAGAAAAGTAAAAGGAATGGGGCAAACTGGATTCTTTAGTTGGATTTTGTTACAACAATCCTATTGTTACTTTTTTTTGTTGGAATCAGTTTCTGATCAAAAGACCTGAATAATAAAAATGAACATAGTCTAGGGAAGGAAAGGGTAATAGATGTACAGGAAGGGCAGTGATGGGGCCAAAGGGTATTTAGCCCAAGCACCTTGGTTCCTAGATGCCTTTTCCATTGGTTTACATTACATTTTGCTTTCCATCTACCTTTAGCATAGCCTGTCTTATAGCTGAACATTAAAGTGAGCACAGCACCCTCTAATTCTGCAGATCCACTTTTCCAGTTGTGCCCTTGAGCCTCTTTCTCTGATGTGACAGTGCTGTTTGCTCCTGTGAGCTCTGCAGGGCGAATACAGCTGTAGGCAGAAGTGGATTCTGCTCACCCCATCCATCACCAGCAGCGTTTGTTTCAAACCCGGTGCCGTGGTGTGGCTGAGCCCTTTGCTGCACTTGGCCCCAGAAAGCAGCCCCTGGCTGGCCAGGATACAGCGCTGGTGCCCTCTCCTGGAGGCAGTCCCTAATCCCTGTGAGAGCATCCCCTGTCTCCTCTCAGTGGTTCCCGGCTTGGAAACTGAGGCATCACGATGGGGGACTGTGCTGGGGTACCAGAAGAATGAAATGTGCAGTCCCATACCTTGTGAAAATGCCAGATGCTTCAGAAAAATGCCTGGCATCAGTGTGATAATGCACGCTGCAGGGAAGTTTCTTCCTTACCCTGGGTTGTTTGCAACATCCTGAATGTTTTAGCATCCAGGAGCATGATGCTTTAGGTCTGTATGTCATACTATAACCTGCCAGTGGCATTTTAATGTGATGATGAAGGTTTGTGTGGCTTTCTGGGGCTGTGCTGTGCCAGGAGATAGCCTGTGTAGGATGTGAGCTATGCTCTGTTCTCTGCTTTGGGAGTCAGGAGCTTGGGGCCTGTGGAGCTGAGATGTTGTTTGCTTTTGG
>VZTT01074272.1:41074-52534 GCA_013400855.1 Buphagus erythrorhynchus | reverse complement strand
TTTTTTTTTTTTTTTTTTTTTTTTTTTTTTTTTTTTTGTTTTTTTGTTTTTTTGTTTTTTTTTTTGTTCTTAGCAGCCAGAAAGATGGTCGGAATTTGGCTGCCAAAAATTCTCAAAGTCAAACTACACCGTTGAAAGGTGAAACTGAGGGACAGTTTCCCCCCTTAGGAGTGTACACCAAGGAAACACAACCCATATTGTTGTGTTGCTACCTTAGACCCCAGGTCTGTGCTCTGGTTTTTGTGGCTCCCCTTAAAAGGCCCCTTTTGCACTATCTGTGAAGTCTTCATAAACCCAAGGACATTTAGCTTAAGGCAGTACATGCTGCCACACTCTGCCTCCTTGGCAGATAAATGCAGTGCATATGTTTGTGAAGAGGGTATGGCAGCGTTTCCAGGTTTCTCCTGGTGCTGTAGGAAAGGCTCTGTGAGAGGCAGGTAAGGTGTTACTGGGTGCTAAGAAAGAACCAGTGGTGCATTATGGAAAATAAACAAATGGCAGGTTGAGGGATGCCATCAGCCACCTGGCAAGACCTATATTCATTTAGTCTATTGGGATGCTGAATTTTTAAAACTTAAAACTTCCCAATAATACTGAGTCTCTGTATTGTCAGCCAACTGGCTGCAGTTGCTGTGATACTCCCCTTATTTGCAAGAAAACTGAGTTTCCAGGATCTGCTGAACTTTGAAACATCAGCAGAGGCCAAAAAATTTTGCTAGAGTGGGTTTTGTGATAGACCTGGGGTAATTTGACTATTGCACTTCAAATTCTGCAAGTCCCTTGTCAAATACTTAGTTTTGTTAAGAAATTAGCTCCTTTCCCTCTTTTTTATTTAGTTTTTTTTCCTTATTTCTCCTAATTTTTTTTAAACCCCTTTTTTCTCATCTGGAATTAGAACCTTTAATTTTAGCCAAGTTTTTGTGTGTATATTTGTACGGGCGTATTTTATACATCTTGGATTTTCTGTTTCAGAATAAATTTTGTTTTCATCCTTTTTCTTTCAGGAGTGTCTGGGAAAGGAAAGTAAGTGGGAGGGACAGGGCTTCGAGGCATATTTTGTTTTAAATAACTTTCTAGAGAGATTTCCTCTTGTCTTAAACTATGTTGGTGGAAAGTCATAGCAATCATTTACTCTTGGAGAAGTCTGACTCTTGGGACAAATCTCTGGAGTACATCTGAACTTCCTATATATTGAATTCTCCTTGCAGAATATTGATCCTGTTTGCTGGGTTACAAAAGAGAGATTTGGGCTTACGTGTTATATTTGTCTTTTATTAAATCTTCTTAGTTAGTGCTGTATTTCATTTGTTCTGGAAGGAGCTGAGGAACCTTAATTTGAGTTGTAAAGTCATGACAACACCCAGAGAAACAGGTTTTTCTCTCATTAGGACCAGGTTGTTGCATCCAAAGTGAACAAGGTGGGAAGCAAACACAGTCTGCTCTGGCAATGGGGCAAAGCACTGCCTGGAAAGGGCCACAGTTGTGCTGGAGCTCAGCAGCTCCCAGAGCTCTCTGACATATCCAGCATGACTCAGATGTGCAGCTGTGGTTGAACCACTGTAATACCCAATTTTGAGGACTTGCTTCCAGAAGAAAGCCTGGGATGCAGGCATGTGGCTTTGTTTGAGGTCTGGTCCAGCCCCTTCCTCTTGTCAGAAGAGGCAATCCTGCCTGTGGAGTGAAGGTGGTTTCTGGTATTATGATGTGTGTGTGCACAGGGAAGGAAATAACTTACATTGCCATCACTGGTTTTGATGATTTGTTTTCCTATTTAGTGGTCTGTAGCCTGACTAATACAAACTTTTATGGCTTGGCCAGTCCAAGCTGCTGTCAGTGTCTGCTTTCCAGCCTCATTCAAGCATTCTCCTGGCATTATGTCATCCCCAGCACAGGTAAGGAGGTATCTTCACTGCTGTTAAGTGCTTGAGAGCTGGTGTTGAATGCTTGAGCAAGTCTGTTCCCTTTTGCAAAACTAACCCCAGTCAATAATTTATAAGCACTAGGAAGATCTCATCTGGAAAACGATGTATAATTCTTGTCAGCCATGTTCAAGGAAGAAGAATTGAGTATGAAACAAGACAGGCAGAGATGGGCTAGTAACATGACTGGGGAAAAGAGATCCCCTCTCATGAGTGGAGACTAAAAGCTTGTAAAACTGGTGGAAATGATGACAGAGATGGGAAGTGCCTGTTCTCTCTAAATGCATTAAGGTCACAAATAGTAGGGAGGAAGAAGGGCTAATGAAAACAGAGGGCACTGTTGGTTCAGGAACAATCAGTTGTTAACTCAGTGAATGAGCTGAAGGTAAAATGGAAAAAAAAGCTTCTGTGCAGAGCAATGAGGCTGGGTTATGGCCTTCTAAGAGGGACCAGAAGGAAATGGAGCATTTTATTAATGACAGGTAGTTGCTGATGATACTTGGAAGGCTCTGACACACAGGAGGTCCTTGCCATTTGTGTATTTCTAGACAAAGGATGTGGGACACTTTGTTGCTTTCTGGGCACTATATTTTTTTATGATGGATTTGCCTGGCAGTAGTCCAGTCCTCCAGCAGTTTTCAGCTGATCATGCTTCTGTTGTGTGTAAACAGCAGCTTCATTTCTCTCTAGAACAGGTTGTATTTTTAGGTGTGGAAGGTGTAGGTGGTGCTTTTGGATAATTCTTTATGTCAGCTTTGAAGTAACAGTAGTTTTGGGTGAACAGTATTCCTGGAAACTTAAGGAACAGGTGCTTGCTTCAGGAGATGGTGATGAAGATTGAAATAGCACTACTTGTGGCAGAAAATTATCTCTCCTTCAGAGAGAATGATAATTGTAAAAACTTCCTTGGATGTCCAGAAGGTGATTTGGGACACTTGCCTCTTTAGCCCACCTCTCTCTGGAAGAGCCTTCAATTTGTCTTTCAATGAAGAGGGCACAGTGTTTGCACTGGCTTTGGATGGGAGTGCAGGACTGCAGGTATTCTTTTCTCTTTTTCTTTGCAAAGAGCAGGTGGAAGTTGACAAGTAAATGATGACATTATTACACTTGCATTTTAATAGTTTCCAAGGAACTTGCAAGTAAGTGAAGGCAACACATGAAATATTAATGGTTTCTCTTTGCTCTTATACAAAAGGTTGAAAGCTTCCAGAGCTGGAGTTCAGAGTACATGAAGCATATGGAAATAACACCTGCAGCTTTGCCTGGAGGGCTAACACTGACCTTTTTTGAGTGATAAATAAGGTTTGAGTTTTTTTGTTGTTTTTATTTTTTCTTTTATCTCAATTGGAAAAAAGAGATCTGGTTTCCACACACAAGATTCAGTCCCTTTGTCTATAGCAGATTTCCTTCTAGATTCCTAACTTCTCTCCTTTATGGCTACCCCCTTGTTTTGAGGGTAAAATTAGTTTTTGAAGCAAAATATTTCCCTTGTGCATCCTTTCCCCCTGCCTCAGTTTGTAAAACCACAAATAAAAGCAATTTTCTATATATTAATGGAAAAAAAATAAACATTACTACATCTTTACTTTTACAACTGGTTATTTCCAAAAGGAAAGTACCTTTCAGTGTGATGCTGTAGGTCTGTAAACAGGAGGAATGCCCAGTTTGCTCCACAGGTGTTAAATGCCCATGTCTTGGCACTGAAGCCCCAGAGGTGTCAGGGGTGAGTTAAGCCAAGGAGCACTTTGTCCTGGCTTCTTGTTGCTGCTGTGTTTGCCTGGAATACAACAAAGCCAGGGAGAATTACAGGTCTGTGATGCTAATTTCTCACCAGGTAACTAGAAAATTACTCTGGACTTCCCCTGGGAGCTGGAGACTGGTGACCTTTAGTAGAAGGGTTCAGTGCAAGGGTTCTTGAGCTGACTGGAGGGCCTAGAACTGAGAGGTGATGTTTACTGTCTCATCTGCCCAAGCTCAGGTGTGTACTGGGCATCACATGAGACAGGTGCTGCTGTTGCTCCATCCATCCATCCATCCATCCATCCATCCATCCATCCATCCATCCACCCATCCATCTTTTGTAGTCCTGGGATGGAATGTCACAGAGGTTGCTCTTGAGTCATGTGATCAGGGCTTGCTGACTCCCTGCTGTCCTTGTCCAAGTCTAGTGGGAGATCCTTTGGTACTTAAAGCTGCCCTTGCTGGAACTGATACTGAAAGTTTTGGTTAAATGTGGGTATGAGGTCCCAGCGGGTGAGTGGCTCCAGCCACAGTGTGCTGGCTGGCTCTAGCAGCCACTTCTGTGTATGAGCAGGTTTCTTCTGTGGGCTGAAATTCCCTGCCTGGAGAAGCAGCACTTCAAACACTCATACCTATAGAAGGGGACAGACAGTATTGGAGCATCTGCACTTACTGCTGAAGTCTGGATTTCTCCTACATAACTTTATTGTATATACTGGATGCACATTATTTGTTCCTTTTTATCTGAGAGTTTAACACCAAGCTGTTGTTTTTTGAATAGTGTCTTACTCACATAATATACCCAGCTCTGATAGTGCCTTATTCACAGAGATAAAGCTGATTGTCCAGTTCTTGGTACCCCCACCTCTTGGTATTAGTAATGCTCTCTAGGGGATTCAATCACCCACCTACCCCCATGCTCTGGTGGGTTAAAGGAGATAATTGTGCAAATGTAACATTTGGAGGTGTAAGTAAGGGTTAGTCAGAATAGAATGAAGAGGAGGTGGTCAGACAGTAAGTACATTCAGTCAGTGCAGTATAGGAGAGAAGTGTCAGGAGAGAAGCAATGACACAGAAACACTCTTATCTGTGCAACTTTACTTTGTGTGGCTTGTGTTTTTCCCATGTTCCTTCATAAGTATTTGAAGTGAACAATATCAGGCTCAATGTATCAGAATACTTCAGTGTGCTTGCTGAAGGATGAGGAAGTGTTGTGCCAGATCCCAGTTGCCATTCTTCTTGGGGACAGGCAGCAGGAGGAATGGATGCTGTGGGACATCTAACAGGCTGCAGTGAATGGTACAAGAGGGAGCACAGCAATAACCAGATGGATGGTAGCTCTAGCTATGAAGTGTGAGAACAAGCTGTTGATCTTTTCGCATCCAAAGCTGCTGGACTGAGTTTTTCCACTTTTTTTTTTTATTTTGAATGATCTTAAGAGGTGAACTTTTCGCATCCAAAGCTGCTGGACTGAGTTTTTCCACTTTTTTTTTTACTTTGAATGATCTTAAGAGGTGAACTTTTCGCATCCAAAGCTGCTGGACTGCGTTTTTCCACTTTTTTTTTTACTTTGAATGATCTGAAGAGACTCGTTGAAAGATGGGACAGAAGATAAGGAGCTGCAGTAGGACGTGCTCCAAGCTGTGCTCTACTAGACCGCAGAAGGACCCTTGAACTCCAGCTTGTCCCAGACTTGTGAGTGAGCTGGCTCCTATTGTTGTACTTTGATATCCTGCCTTCCTGCCACCCCTTCTTGAATTCTCATGGAAAATCACAGAGGAATTTGCTTCCTGCTGTACTGCTGGGTGATGGATGGAGAGGAGTGACCTGCTCCCTTCATCCCTCCTGGTCTACAGCTTTCACTGTATTTGTGTCACAGGCTGAGGTGGGGCAGTGGCACATCGGTGGATGAGGGAACTGTCCAGCATCTGACAGGTGTCTGTGCATCAGGAAGCACAAGGAGTCCTTTCAATGAGCACTGCTGAGTTTTAGGGCTTTTGTAAGCTGAGAATTTATAGTTGCAGGTGTAGTTCAATGCCTTGCTGTTCAGAGCTTTTATCACAGGAAGATATTAGGAGAACTGGACTGTAAGATCAGGACAGTCTGGCCTTTCATGAGAAGAGGTGCTACTTGCACAGATTTCTGGTATGAGAACAGCTGGTCCTTCCAGGAAAAGAAGTCTCTTTTGTGTCTAATCCTCCTGGTTGATTCAGTTTTGGTCTGTGTATAAAGGGCCAGCTAGAACCTGCTGGTGGTATTGAGAGTTTTTCCACTTGCTGATTACTATCTACATTTTCTTACCACCAAAGGCAAGTGCTCCAGGAAAGCCCTGTGACTGCTGTGTCTGTGTCTGCTGAGCAAATATAGAAGATCTACCATTCCCTCCTTCCATCCCTTTTTGTTTGCATCTAAATATTTTTCTGGGGGCAGAATGATTTTGTCATTGCTATTAAGCAGTGGATATAATCTTAATTCAGACTCATGCCCTGAGGTGTTTTCTTTGCATAATTGGAAGTTCTCTGAGCTATGAATGCATGGCTGTTTCTCTGTGGGTATTAGCAGGTTGTGTGTGGTGAAGACTGGAGGGTGGAGGAGGTTGTGCTATGAGTGAGTCTGGTTGTCTTGATAGCAGCGAGCAAATAGAATGTCTTTATTAAGGTAAGAGCAACCTCACATTACCATTTTTTGTAGTCTGTCATGCCAGCTGATTTAACTGCAGCATTCTTTTCTCCTTTGCACCTTTTCAAGCTTCATTTTCTCACATTGTTAGCAAGGAAATGAGCAGCACAAGCCCCCACGTGCTCCAGCAGTGTGCTCATGGTGAAAGGGTGACAGTTTATTCCCCCTGTGAGCATTACACAAATCCCAAAGCTTCTTGATTAGGACCTGTCCATGTGCTAAGGCTGGCCTAGACTGGGGCATGCTTTTGCTTGTGTCCTGGCTGCAGTGTGTTACTCTTGAGTGTTTTCTGGCTTTGTGTTTGCACAGTCCTTTGGCCATCTCTCAGTGGGCTTTCACCCTTCCACTGTACCAGTGGGTCAAGAATGGATCTCTCTATTTTAGCAGGAACTAGGTCATGATAGTGACTGCTTGGGGTCAGACCGAGAGTTTGGTCTGAAACTGAAAACTGGTCTCTCAAAAAGAGTGGGCTGAGAGTCATTCATTATTTTCCTCATATTCATGTCTAAATTTGCTTGAAAATACCTTTCAATGTCTCTATTTCCCTAGTAGCACTAAAAATATTGGAGCCTGACTCCTGCCTTAAGCCTCCCATCTCTCTGCAGGTGTCCAAAACCAGCTCTTATGTGTCATGATCACTGGTTATAGATGAGGAGACTCCGTGACAAAAATATTTTGTGTCATGCTGCTACTTGCACAGATCAGTGAAAAATCAGAAGTGGGGTGAGCTGCCAGGTTTCCTGATCTTAAAGCTATGGAAAAGAGCATCTAGGGGGCTGAGGCAGGGACAATTTTCTTGAGACTCCCCCAGGTAAACATCTCTATCATTCTCTTAGGTTCTTCTAAAAGCGTGTGTTTTGCTGCAGGGAGAATCGTGTCAGTAGTACACTGGCTCTTTGCATGAGGACATTTCCATGACGTCTGACTTACGGGGTTTGGCATTGACCATTTTACCTTGGTCACTGCTTTAAGCTTGAGGAAACAACAAAGAGCATCCTTGGGCTTGTCCTCTTAGCTGTGTTGGAACCTGTCCTCTGCTTTTTCTGCAGCTGGAAGCAGACTTTCCCCAATAACATATTTGTCACTAATTAATGTGATGCCAGCACAGCACAGGGTCCCCTCATTGAGGAAAACCAGCTGATTATGTATGACAGCTGTCTAATGTGACCTCAGCTGATTTTGTGCCCATGAAGAAGGTGTTTGTTAGCAAGAGTTGTTTGACTCCCTTGCTGCAGTGTGTAAACACTCCACAAACAAGCAATCCTTAGGAGCCTTGCAAGGCAGGGCAAGTACTTCAAAGTTTACCAATATCTTGGCAAATTAAACCAGGAAAACTGCCAGATTGTATCTGTTTTACAGGTTCATGAGAGAGGGATATGCACAGTCGTGGCTGAACTGTGCTGAAGCTCAAGGCTGGCAGTGGGTGAGGACAGCAGGTCCTGAGTGAGCAGCACTGACTGAGCTGTGTCAGGAGCCGACCCAGAGAACAGCAGAGGGCAACACACAGCTTCAGGAGGGAGGGGATGCTGCTTCTGCTGTGCCTGTCTTTTGGCTACTGTTACTAGTTTTCCAATGTATTAAATGATATATGTAACTACTTTTTTTTTATTTTATTTTTTTTTTATATAAGGAACAAATTAATTGCTTAATTTCCCTTTGCCTAGCTCTTCTGTTGCATTGGGGCACAGCAGGGAAGCTGGAATTGCCTATCTATTGGCTATTCCTAGGGAATTAAGGACCTGAATAGCAGCTAATCAGTGTTTTAGCTGTAGTTTTCAATATTCTCTCAGTGTTAATGTTGATAATAGATAGCTGGCCCAATTAAAATAAAAAATTATCAAAGCGTGTTTGAAGTGCCCTTAGGTAATTCTGCATGCATTTGTTGGAGAGCAGCTAGGAAAACAAAATTTGACCTTCTGCAGAGCAGAGAAGGATGGAGACAGTGGGAGAGTAGCAAGTAAAAGTTGATGTTGATAAGTCGTGGCAGAAATTTGGCTGTACTGGATTGTTTTACCTGTTAAATGCACTCTCCTGCTTATGGCACTGAGCAATAAATGGGTGTTATGTTTGAGTCATATAATCCTCTATGGTAGTTCTTCAGTGATATCCAGAGGCAAAGAAGTAGATATCTTTCTGACCCTGAAGGCAGTTAACTCGCATTCTGAAGCATGGGATTTGATTACTGTTATCTTAGCTACTGCAATTATTGACAGTAAAATTAACCAGCTCTTTTTGAAGCCTAGACTTGTTCTGAATATGCTGACCATTTAATAGGGTCGGTTTTCATCGATGTGTGAGGTATGTTTTCTGCAGTTACATGCACAGAACTGGCTGATTGCATATGACGGAAGACCATCAGATGCAAACATCTGCTCAAAGCCATTTGCTCGTGCACTTGGCGTGGTGTGTGCTGTGATACTGACTTGCCTACGGGTGGTAAAGTTGCTTTGTAAAATCAAGCACTCCCAATTTAGCATAGAAGTATGGATATCAAAGTTGAGAAGTTCCTGCTTTGATTCTGTGTGTTAAACTGGGTTAAGGCTAATTATTTTCTAAGACGGTACAGAGGAGCTGCTACATTAAAACAGGAGAAAGGGGTGGCAATTAGTAGAGGGAGACTTCCATTTTAAAGTCATCAGTGACTTTGAATGCTGAAGATTTCCTCTTTTGGATCCATTATCTAGACTGTGGTTTAGAGCATGTGTCTTTGTTGTGGTCTTAACACACAAATAAGTACCTGAAATCCTGTGAATTATGATGAACTTGTGCTTACTGTGTGTGTATCTTGTGGCACTTATGTCCCATTTGTTAGTCTTTTAAATTCCAAATAAAAGGACTGTGTGTTACTTGGCTGGCCTTAATATCATGTCAGCAGACATGAAATATGACATATCAATCTGAAAAAGGAAGCCTCAGTTGGATGATGTGGTCATCTTTGCTCTATCAAGCTTTTAGACTGCAAAGGTTTGTAAAACTGCATCTTTCCACCTCAAGAGAAGGAGAAACAGGAGACAGAGATTCCTGATATTAAAGAGGGTGGATAAGGTAAAATATAGTGTCAAATTGTCTATAGAGTGGGTCAGTTTTAGTTTGCTGAGGACTGTGAAGTCTGTGCTGTGGGGGTGCTTTTGGAGTGTAACAATAGTACCAAAGATCAGAATAACCTGCTTGTCTGCTCAGAGTTGTTATAAATGTAAGAGCTGCTCAGTCTGAGTGCATTATTTGGAGAGGAATTGCAATATGAGCGATAAAGAGGAGGGATCAACTTTTTATTGGGTTTCAGGACTGGTTTCATTAAGGAGAGATAAAGATGATTTTCCTCTAAAACCTGGTTTTGCCAAGACTTCCTCTGTGCCACAGAGCAAGACACTAGGCTCCTACCTTCAGGGGGAAGGTTTAGGTGCCTGATGCCAGCTTAATTTCAGTGGCTGCCAAGTGCTTGAACAGGAGTTGGAACTGTGTGAACCTGGTGTCTCAGGCCACAGGAAGGTTGCTTAGTGTAAAGCAGAGGTGGCTTGCACAGAAGCTGCAATTATTTGTGAAAACACCTTTGTTGAACACAGTGATTCCAGAATAAGTTTTTGTCCTTTGGGGTGTTGCCACACTTATTTAAGATTGAATTTCATGCACTGGCTTTTTCTTGCAGAGTCTAGGGTCTCTCATAAGCTTAGTTCTCAGCTTGTAAAATAGAAATTGTCCATCATTTTTTTTCAGGTTGCAGGATCTTCTGGGGGCCATGTTTGGCAATGTTCTTAACAAAAGACCTGACAATCCAGAAATTTTATCTTATCTGGGTCTTGAAGTGCTGTTTTTGTGTGAGTAATTGCTCACCAAGATACAGCCCAGAATCCATGCTCTTGTGCTGAGTTACTTAGCTTTGATCACACAAGGGAGGCCAATTGCTGCAAAGCACTTTCCTCCACTCCCTCTTGCTGTGTTCTGGAGCATCAGGCTGTATGCTTGTTGTAGGAAAATCCAGCACTCAGAAGAAATAAACAAAATGGCCTAGATACTGAGTCTTTAAACTTGATATCCAAAAGGGAGTTGAAAGTCAAAGTCTCTAAAAACCCTTTGTTGCTAACTTTCTAGATCTTCTGCTCTGTAGCAAAAATGCTGCAGGTTGAACTGCCAAGACCAGCAAGTATTTTTCCTTGCATTAGCTTCTCTGGGGAGGATGGCTTGCTGGGCTCTATTAAAACTGGTGCTGGAGACTCGAGAGGAGCTGAGGTTTGCAAGTCTTGGATCCTGAACTGTCTTCTGTCTTCAGAGGTAGCATTATTGTTTAGGGTATAGAACATTAAAATTCAGAGTGAAGATGTAATGCTGCTGGACAATTCTGAGCTGCAGCTGATGTATTGGCTGTTAGTAGATGCTTACTCTGCTGGCAGAGTGCTTGAGGCCATGGCTGTGGCATTGCGACAAAAGTCTGTGAGCATTATTAATGACAAAGTTTCTGGGGAGAGGAGTGAACAAATGCCTTCTGCAGAGAACTGGGAAACACTCAGCACCTACTTGGCAGCTTGCAGAGCTGGATCCTGGATTCAGAGGATGCTCTGCTCAGAAAATATTCTCCCTGTTAATAAACAAAAAAGATGATCTGACAATTCATAGCATGGAAATACATCTTTTACCTTAATCAGGAGGCCTGGCACAGCCTATGCTGGTGGCTGGCACCAGCAGGGGTTGGTAGAATTAACTACAGTAGATGCATCTGGGAAGCTGAATGGCTTGATGATTTGAAGATGTGTGTTGATGAGGTACTGAGGGATGTGGGGTGAAACTCACTGAGTCCAAAAACCTGGCAACTGTATTGGAGAAGAATTCAGAAGTTATCTTATCCTGTGGGATGCAAGAGATGTGAGTTCAGGTCCTGGCTTGGCTGCTGACTTCTGTGTGATTTCAGGGCAGGAATTCAGAAGGGACTTGGCATTTACAGAAGAGTAGCAGGAAGCAATTTCAGTCCTCTCAGGCTCTGTCTTGTGAGTTTCTGAATACTTCACCTCCTCACTCTAAACCAGGAATGAACACACTTTTTGGGATACAGGGAAAAGTTGAGAACAAGTGTATTTATAGATATGAGGAATCCAGATACGATGACGAAAAGTTATGAAATGCCCAAATC
>VZTT01074272.1:0-11272 GCA_013400855.1 Buphagus erythrorhynchus | reverse complement strand
AAAAAAAAAAAAAAGAAAGAAAAAAGTAAGGAAAAGTCCTTTGCTGCAGGTTAAGCTGGCACAGCTTTAGTCTTACACAAGTGCTGCTCTGATTTTCAGGGGCAGGACTTGGCCTGTGTTTGTTGTCAGTACCTCTGCTGTTTTCTTCCTGTGTCTTAGGATGTGCTATTCATTAATTGCTGCTATCTGGAGATAAGTTTTCTTCTGCTATGCTCACCAGACTGGGGAAAAAAGGGGAGATTGGTATTTAAGGTGTGTGTGTTCCTTTTTAGCTAATCATTCTCTTACTCTGGGTGGCCTCAGATTGGTGTTTTATCTTCCAGATGATGCCTCTTACCTTAAATTATCAAAACTTGCTGAATTGGATTCTTTCGGCTATGCTGAATTCCTCAATGAGGACTCTTTTTCAGAATAAAGTGATCTTTGATTTTTCATATGTATTTGCAAAGTGGATTGAACCAAACTCTAAAAAGTTGATTTGTATTCTTCTTTCTGAATGTTTCCATATAGAGAAACACTTAAAATTTCACTTAATCTCTCTTTGCCTCCCCATAAGTAAAACAAAGGTGCCATTACTTGCCTTGTTTCATAGTGGTGATACTTGCAGAATCTGTTAACACCTGTGGAATTTAAATTCCTCTCCTGGGAGCTTTGTAATAATTCTATATGCTTTTCACAACTGGGGATAACACTCTTGGGTATTGGCAACTGCACTCAGACCTCCAGTGGAAATGAGGATGGTGATGTTGCATAGTGTGATCACTCACATGCACACATGTATTTTTGAGACTGTATTTGTGTGAAGAGATTTTGATGAGACCAAGATTACGTAGTGATTGTTTTTGAGAATCACTCTACCTTGACCTAGGAAAACACTTGTACTGGAATAACTTTCTTCAGAGCAGCCTGTGCCATGCTGTGTTTTGAATTCTTGGTTAAAGCAGTGCTGGTAGCACATCAGTGTTTTAGGTGTAGCTGAACAGAGCTTCACAGTGTCAGGTTTTCTGTTTCTCACTCTGCCCACCCAAGGGGGAGGTCAGAAAGGTGTTGTGTTCCATACAACATCATCTTCAGCAATAATAACTATATTCTAAGACTGATTTTGCATTGGTCTACTGGGGAGGACAGTCAGTGACTGCCTTTATATTACTTATTTGTTTATTTAAAGTTTCTTCCCTTTCCTTGACTAATGAAAATGTCAGGAATTAAAAGTTTTTTTCACTTTTGCTTTTCTAGTTTTCTCCTCCATCAACCTGGGGTGGGACAGTCAGTGTTTGGGTTGGTGCTTAGTTGCTGTTTGGGGTCAGCCTACCACAAACTTAAGCACAAATATAATTTGAACATATAAATGGTCCTTTGCCCATCTTTTGAGTGTTTGTTTGGGAAAAATTAGGCTGGTATTGGTGGCTTTTGACAGAATTAGCTTCAAATTAAGA
Source organism: Buphagus erythrorhynchus (assembly GCA_013400855.1). Classification (NCBI taxonomy): domain Eukaryota; kingdom Metazoa; phylum Chordata; class Aves; order Passeriformes; family Sturnidae; genus Buphagus; species Buphagus erythrorhynchus. The sequence goes on along the minus strand of VZTT01074272.1, from coordinate 9,836 downwards.
GATTGCATGAAAGAGTACCTTAGAATTTAATGATCATGAATGTGCATGTCCATATGGTGGCCAGTCAGTCAATCTTTAGTTAATAATCTTGTGCNAAAACCCCAAAAACAAACAAACAAAAAAAAATCCCCAAACAAAACCCTCAAAAAATTCCAAAGAAGAAAATATCAGGGACCTACATAGATCAGTGCTGCTGGCATTTAAGTCCCAGAGCATTTTGAGCCAATTTGTCTTTGACTGTGAGCATTTTACTGACACTGGTTCCTAGTATCCCATGGTTGCTCACATTTGAAATTTACTTCTTGGGTGCTGTAGCTTTGATATGGGTTGGGGAATGGCAGATGGAAATTGCAGCCAAGCTCCTGTGGCTATCTTGGAGGGTAGAAAATGTTGCAAGCATCATGGAAATATGTCTGTGGGCAGGAGACAGAGACCCCAGCATGCCAGAGCAAGTGGAGAGCTCTCATTTTTCACAGGTAAATTTGTCTGCCCTCTTTCTGCTGTGCTCTGTGCTGCCTAGTGCTCATCCCTGTACTCTTTATTAATTACACTTGGCAAATATGTGCACAGGGCTGCTGATGAGTTGTGTTAATCTCTGTGCTGATAGAGCAGGATCACTCAGAGAAGAGATGTCTCACGAAGGGACTCAGAGCTGGCCTTTCAGATATCTGTCTGACATCTGCTTTCTCTGGCTGCTGTGCTCTTCCCTCCTGTGCCTCTGGCATGAATGTCCCCTTACAAGGGACAAGAGCATGACAGCCTTTGGTGTGGTGCTCTTCACTTCTTCTGAAGTTCATTGTCAACCTGCTGAAGGAACTGCAGTGCCTTTGCACTCTTAATTTGTGGGAAACAGGCATTATGTATTCCACTCTGGGGTATATGGAAAGCACTTTGCCAGTTTAGATTTGGCACAGTCTGGAGCTGGGTTTAATGAACTAAAGTAATTTTCCTTCATAGTAAAATTTTATTGGCATGGAAGATTGTTACACCACCAAACTCTCTGAAAAGCTTCTGGGTACTGTTGTGATTTGTGGGCTTGGAGATTCCTGATAATTGCCTGAACAATAGGGATCCCTTCAGGGATGTGTTTTTGAGATGGAATGAAACGTGGGCTAATGTTCCTGGCTGTAATTTTTTCTGCTTTTGTGCCAGCCAAGTTGTGCCAAGACTCAAGGCTGCTGAATTGGACAGTTTTGGACACTTGCTGGCCTTATTTTAGAGAAGTGGTCCATCATATTTAATCTGGATTTAGTGGTTTAGTATGCTACAGAGCATTGTGTCAAGATTCCTCAGTGCCAGAGGCTCTTTATCTGTATTGAAGTATAGACCATTGAAGGTTGACAGGTGTTGGCATTTTTTTATATAAACCTTAAAGTAGAACGTTTAGTAGACAGTGAAAAAACCCTCCAACCTATATGCAGTGTGGAGATGCACGTGTGAAAAATAAAGCACATAAGAAAATTCTTGTAGAACTGGAACATCACTTCTTTCTGAAGAAAATATGTTTGTTCTGATTATCCTTTCTCCATTCCCATTTCTGTCTACAAAACCAAAACAATTTGTTAAATTATTCAGGTCATTAAGTTTTGTGTAAGCTCAGCTTGAAATTGCATTTTCTGGAGGGATTGTATTGCCTTAAGGGAGCTGTAATTCAGCCTCCCTATTTCCACATTCTGTCCTGCAGACTCCCTTTTTTTCATTTTCAACCAGCTGAGCTGCTTGGTGTCCCAAGGGACACCTGCCCTGGGGTGTCCTGGAAAGCACAGTTGTAGTGTGTGGAGCCTAGACTGGAGGAGATGAGGAAATTCCATATCTGAGCTGTATTTCCTGAAGTGAGAAATATGATCCCATAGCAAAATGCAGTTTAATGTTCAGCTGACTTGGAATTAATTTTGGCAAGATTGGTTTCATGAATAGAAACCATTTAATTTGGCACTACACAGGTGTTTTCTTTATTTTGATTAAATAATGCCTAAGTGTAAGTTTTGCTGTTTCTGAATTGCTTGGAACTTAATAAATCTGTATTTCTTTTCCCCCAGAGCAAAATGTTTTAATGTATGTTGAAGAGTGGGCATTTTCTATGGGATGGCAATTCCAGATTTCTTTCAGTTCAGGGGAAAAAATGTTTTTGTTTTGAAATAGTGCCTTAATTGTAAAATCTCCAATTTTCAGTAGAATTCAGCTTTTCAAATGAAAACCATCAAGGTTTTCATGCAAAACTACACTGGCATGGGAAAAAAAAAAAGGTCATTTGTTAGTGTTGACAAAAACAAGCTGAGCTTCTTCAGCTACAAAGCAGAAATTGGAATCAGATGTCTCAGCCTGAGTCAATGAAGCTTTCCCCTTTTTAATTTTTCTTTCTCCTGTCAGAATTCAGTTTTGGAAAATGTGTCCAATTTTCCTCCTATTTTGTTCCATTCTTTTTCAACTAAAGCTTTCAAACAACACGATGCCTTAGAAAATCTGGTACTTTCCCACATCTGCCCCTGCTTCCTGTTTCTTGTTAGCACGTCTGGGGCAGCCTGGTGGAGCCTCAGCATCTCCAGTTGGAAGGGTTTGATGTTTCCTCTGCAGAGCTGTGTCACACACAGCCCATGGACACAGCTCAGGGTCCAGCTCTGCCCTTCAGGCTCCTGTCTGTGTCTCAGCCCCGTGGTGCTTCCTGAGCAGCTGAGTCTGCTCTGTGGTCTCACAGGGCAGCATGTAGGGGGAAAGTGCTTTTGCAGCTTTCCTTGGGAAGGCTGTGTGTTCAGACTCTGACCCTCTCTGGTTTTCAGACTCCGTTTGATGTTTCCTCTGTGCTTTATTGAATCTGGGGTTTTTTTTATTGAATCTGGGGTGTTTTTTCTCAAATGCAAGCGGGAGCAGAGTGGAAGCTGCCTGGATTAGTGGTGTGGGAATGTTGCCAGTCCTGGGCTCGTGTGGTGAGTGATTTTAGGGACAGGTTGCTGTAGGTGTTACCACTGCCTCAGGCAGCTCCTGCTGTTTCTTGGGACCCTGTGTAAGATACTGCAAAGGGATGCTCACGCTTGTGCTTTCCATCCATCACCAATAAGTAGAGATGGATGTTAGTCAGTCATCCCGGGCAAAAATCCAGAAAAGTCATACTAAACAACGTGCTTGTACTAGGAATTTATACCCAGGAGCTGAGGAGCATTCAGCCCACTTCTGTAAAGCTGTTGTTATCCTGGAATTTGCAGGGTGGTAATAGGTAAGTGACATCTTCAAAAATATAGGGCAAAGGAGATCTGGGGAGAGACACACAAAGAGCTGGGAGAGTATGGATGCTGCCTTTAGTTGTAATTGCAATTTAGGGGAGAAATAAGGTAGAACCTGTTGAAATTTGACCAAGACACAGAGATTTTATTTACAGTGTTTAGGGGTGAATTCAGGATCCACTGAACTCAGCTGTCTTCAATTTGCTTAGACTCTGGAACTTGAAAATTTAACTTTGTGGAACCTCACCACAGTTGTGAGCAACACGAGGGGTTTAATTTCAGGCAGGGCTTGTGCTACAGTGCATGGCTTCCTAGAGTCCTGAGAGGAGTGCTGGCCCAGTGCCCATAGGAATATAGGGAACATCCTAAAAATGTCATTCTCATGGGGTTTTAGCTGGGAGAAGGCTGCCCTGCTGGGTGTAAGGGGAGGAGGCACACAAACCATACAAACCTTGGTTGCTGCAGCTTGCAGCTGGCTCTTCCCCCTTTGTATGGGAAGGTGTGTGCAGGGTTTAAGCTGTGTTAAAAGGGTGTTAGCCTCATTTCCCCATAGCATAGCGTTGGTTTCAGCTGACATGGACTTGCATATGCTGACTCAAATCTGCCTGGCAGGTTTCTTTTCACACCCTGCTGGAAGCAGCTTGGCTATTATCTTCTTCCTAAAGGTCTCTGCGTGGGGAAATAAAGGGAGAAATGCAATAGGGGGTGGTAAAAGTGAATCCAGGAGAGGGAGGAATGCTCGGAGCATCCATTCTAAAGTCATTAAGATGGGCACTGACTGCATAGTCACGTACCAAGGTCCCTTACAATTTGAACAGGTTTTTTCCTGGTATTATGCTGACAGTAAAAGAGTGCTTCAGCAGCTGTGATATTGATTAATCCTTTGGCATTTTTCTGCAAAGCTTTAAACTTTGCTCTCTCTCACAGCTGGAGCAGATGTGAGGGAAACTGGCCTGTGCTTGAATCCTGCAAGGAGAAAATGATGCTGAAATGTTAAAATGATGCAAAACAAAAATGAAGAGGTGCCCTGGAGCTCTTCCTTGAGGCTAGTCCTGTAGAATCCAAGGGAATTAACTGTATGACACCAGTTATGCTGAAAAGGCAAGGAGCAGATTGTCAAATGCTCTTACCTTCCACTGAGAAACCTCTGTTCTTTCTGCACAAGTTCCCATCCCATATGAGCCTGGGAGCTTGCACAGAGGCTCCCAAGCTATCAGAATGCATAACTTTCTGGAGAGAAAGGCATTGGGCAATGTAGCTTGTAACTAGGAGGATTATATTTACCTGTGAAATCTGAGGTCACAGTACCAGGTATATCAGAGGAAAGTATATTCCTCTGTGGTTCCCCATGTACTGCTTAACTCCTCTCTCCCCTAGCCTCAGTTTTGCAGGGGCATGAGTCAGGAGTGTTCTCTCCAGAAAGTCAGTGAGTCCTGGAGCCTCTGACTGTCCTTGAGCACTACAGATCCAGGTGAAGGTCTGTCTTGCTCAGTGCATGAATATCAGAATGCACAGAATGTCATGCTCTGTGTCTCTCTTACCACTGTGAAAAGGTGATGGCATGTAGGAATTGCCCTGTTCTGGAATCAGTGACAGCATATGGAGAAAACAAAGCTGACTCTAGGCAAGATGGACTGTTTTGGTGGATGGGGATGTACATAAAAAACTTGCCAGTTCTTTCCTTGGAGACTGAATAATTAGTGATAGAATGTTGAGAGACAAAAGAAGTTGACTGTAATTTTAGATAGAGCTATTGAATTAACAAGGGTGCATTTGATTCCGTCCCTGACTTTGAATAATCATAGTTGCAGAGAGGTCAGCTCACAAAGTCTGATTAATTCCTGGTGGCATGTTTTACTTCAAACAGAAAACATTTTGGGATTAAAATGAGCGTTACTGGTAATACAATGCACTAAGCTAATGATTTCCCATTTTATTTTTTAAACCTAATTTATCCTATAATACTGCAACTTTAATGGATAAATGCTCAGCTCTCCTTTGGGTGGTTTCAGATGCCCTGTGTATTGTCACAAAATCTAACATCAACATTTTTTTTTTCTCCTCTTTTCCCTTTCTCTCTTTCTCACTCCCTCCCTTTCCCCTCTCCAGGTGATTCTCATTCTGACAAAGCTCTATGACTTCAACCTGGGCAGTGTCACCGAGAGCTCACTGTGGAGGTATGTGCATGGTGGAATCACAGCAGCTGCCATGGAGGGCTGCACTGTCTCTTGTCAAACTGGGGGCTGGCCCGGGGTGTGGGCATGGGGGAGTATCTGAGTTCATCAGAGGAGGAGCTGGGAAGGAATCTGAGACAAATGGAGCTGCTCTTTGGAAAAGGGATACATGATTAGGACACATTCCTTTAATGAAGTGAAGTCTGAAAACAAGAGGGTTTCATCATATAATGGCACTTCCCTGGCATGCAGAGGAGCTTGGTTTCCTTCTCACCTTTGGGTGTCCTTAGACAGTCCCTTCCTTCCTCTCTGCTGTGAGGCTGGCAGCAAGAACAGGCTCTATAGATGGGTACACACCTGCTAGAACTGTGCCTGAGAAGGAATAAAACACAGTGTATGATACAATCTTAGCTGATCTTAGCCTTATTCCTCACCCCTGTGAGCTAAGATGTCATCTTGACAGTGACTGTGTGTTGGGCTGTAAGGAGAGAGCTGCTGAGGCACTAGAGATGCCACAGTGAGGTGCTGGTGTCTTCTCCACTGTGGATGTACTTGGATGGTGTCACACAGCTGCCCTGTTCCTGGTCTGGCAGGGGACATGGGCTGTCCTGCCCTGGGGAAACATGCTTCTGGACAGAGTTGTGTGCTTGGAAGTGTGTGTCTGCATTTAAAATAAAGAAATAACTTAAAATCCCCTCACCCCCAAATTCACCCTTATAAACAGGTTAGTTCCTTGACCTTTGAAATCACCAAAAAGTTTCATTCTGCATATGGAGTGGTATGCCTTTAACAGAATTGCTATCAGGTGTTTTTTACCCTAGGTAAATTTAAAAAAAAAGAAAAAAAAAAAGCCTGGGGCTGGTGAGACCAAGGGCCTTGTTTCAGATTTGCCTGGTGTATTAGAGCTATTGTGAAACCTGTTCCAAGTGTAGTTGGTGGAAAAGTCAGTGCATTGTAGTCATTGCTTGGGTGTGAGCCCTTCCTGGCAGATGGTCTCCTGTACTTCTTTCTTCACACGTGATTTAAAAGCCTCTGTTTGGAGCAGGCTTTGGCCATTTGCTGCATGTTTATTCCTGTAAGTGCATTTAAGGGTTAATTATACAGTAGACCTCTTGAAACGTCTCAATTTGAACAGTACTTAAGAAGCCTAATTGTACTGCACCACGGTAATCTGCAAAAGTATAAATAACCATGCAGCTAATAAGAGAGAACAGTCATTTCCACTTACCCTGGTACTTTTCAAGGTATTAGTGCCTTAAAAAACTTTTGCCTCTTTTCGTAGCAAGTACAAATGGCACTGTGATTGTACTTTAAACGTAACTGCCAAACAATCTGCTCTGCATAAATAATGTAACAAACAGGCAGACCTTGTCTTAATCCTGAGCTTGCAGCCTCACCCGAGCTCTGCAGAAAGGTAATAGCAGCACCCCTTTTGGAGATTTCCCAAAGTGATAGAAATGTAATTAGTCATCAATGCAATTGAAAGCATCCAGCACTTGATCAGCTGGGAAAACAAACTGCTTTGTGGGAGTGTTTCAGTGTGTTCTGGATCACTTCTGCATCTGATCTCCAGTGATATAGGGGCCAGTGGGGGGCCTGGAGATTCAGAGAGGTTGAGAAGGTAGAACTTCTCAGGTTCTTTTCCTAGGTCTGTGGGGAAAGCTCAGGGTAAGAGCTACTAGGTAGATCTCCGGGGCTCTAAACCTTACTTTCAGCTTGGAAAAATCAGGAATAAGCCATGTTTTACTTAATAGGGGAGTGTGGAGTCTTGGAGAGAATCTATGAGTTTTTCTGCAAAGGACATTGTAGAAATGCAAATAGATACTAAGTGTAAGAAATAAGCCAGAGAAATACTCCTTTTCTTGGGATTTCCTGTTCTATTTGCACATTCAGGGCCTTGAATCTTTCCATTATTTATATTGGTGTTTTTCAATATTTTCTTTTCGTTTTTGAGACCCTGAAAATTTTAAAAAGGAGGATTTGTGTTTGCAGAATGAACATAAGCCTCCTGGCAAGAGGTTTGCTTTCCTTAGTTACTTCTTGTAGACTCTTTGAGCCCCCTGATGGGTCACAAAATGAATGCAACTTCAACTAAGTATCAAAAGATGATCTGTACATTTCCAAGGGGTTTGTTTTGGTTTTTTTTTTCCTGTATTCTGGAAATACTAGTAATCCTTTCTGCTAGCCAGGAGTCCTGCCCANGTGTCCCTTGGCCTCTGCTGGCTGATGCCCAGCAAGGAGGGGCAGGCAGCTCTGCCCACGGGTCCATTCCTCATGTCTCTGCAGAGTGTATGGCTCCAGACGCTCTGCGCAGGGTCTCCAAGAAGTGCCACCGCAAGGGGAACTGCACTGTGGCTGCTGACAAGGCCACCTTCGGGGACCCGTGCCTCCCCGGCACAAAGAAGCAGCTGCGAGTCTCTTACACCTGTGGTGAGAGCTCCCCACGGAGCCAGGGGCACACGGGCCACTGGTGGAGTGTGTGCTGTGCCCACCCCATGCCAGAGGCAGGGGCTGCAGGGGAGGAGCAGGGTGTATGCTTGGTGATGATGATGTGTGTGCTGATGATGTGTATTGGTGTGTGCTCTCCTTGCAGTGCCCAAGCAGCTGCTGGAGGAGGTGGGCCCTGACACCTCAGACCCCTTCCTGCTCTCGGACTACATGCATGGTAATGTGGGGGGAGGAAGGTTCCACCACAAGCAGTGTGGCACTGTGCCTGTGCTTGGGTGAGCCAGCCCTTCCATGGTTTGTTTGCATCCCTGGTACCAGCTCCAGCCTAGCATCTCTGTCCTCTGGTGGAAGCCATCCCTTGGTCAGTGCCCATTCTGAGAAGTGGTGCTGTATGATATCTATCTTGACCACTTGGCAAATACAGTTGCTTCCACAAGAGAGGAGAGTGTGGCTTTTGTGGCAGAGAGCAATGAATCACACAGCAGAGGATGCTGAGATAGAGCAGAGTGCAATGCAATCTCCAAATACCATCTTGCCTCCACCTGCTCCATGCATCAAAATCTCCTCCTCAGTTCCCCCAGGGTTTATAGCATGAGAGGCTTCTTTTAATAGAAAACTGAATTGCCATATAAAAGAATTTCTAATCCCTGCATCTAAATACGAAAACAAGTAAATCAATAAGAAAACATCCTGAATGTAATTAAAAAAGGGAGTGAGAGCACCAGAGGAAGAGAGAAGAATTAGAAGTTACATTGGAAACTGCTCCTATATCAGGCTGATATGAGCTTTGACAGGGGAAATGCTAGTCAGCATGTGAATGCAGGAACACAGACATTGCTCTAATATCCAAATTCATGCTTCTGGGGCTCAGACAATCACAGAAAAGATCTCTATTGCTACTGAAGCAGCAGCTGAACAGTTTGGGTAAATTTTAATGGCACTTATCAGTCCTCAAAAACACACCTATCAAATCCACACTGTACTGATTATACCTTACAGGAGAGTGATCTCACAACTCCCAGGAGATGCTCAGCTGAATCACAAACTTATCTTGGTTCCTTGAAATTATCAGAATGTGCCTAAAGCTAATAATTAGTACATAGAATACAATATCTTCTCTCCCAGTATGAAGATTATTGTGCCCCATTTTTTCTGGGGATTTGAGCTCATTTATATTCTAGGACTCATCTCTTATGAGAAACAACCCCAGCAGAGTAGAGGCTACACACTGAGAAGAGTCTTAGAATGTCNCTCTTTGTAGGTCAGGATCCCTGCATCAAACTTCATTGTCCATGAGGAACTGTAAGCATAGAGAAGTGATCTCTCATGAAAATGAACTCTCTCTCTAAAGAGTAGGTGCCAGGCTCTTCACAGGAATTGTTTAAGCTGTCCATATTGAGATAGGGTTGTGGGGGCATGACATTCTGGATAAGTATTTAAAGTTGATATTTTAATACTTAAAATGTTTTCAACTGTTTCAACCAGTTCATATCAAGCAGTTTCTTTCTGCTAAGATAACTGTAATAAAAGGTTTTCCATTGTCGCCTTTTTTAGTACTCAGGAATGCATTCATTTATTTTATTTATTTGGATTGCAGTAGCTAAAAAGACAACTTCCCTCTCAAGGGAGCTCTCAATCTCAGGTGAAGACAGAAACAACAGGGTGATCCAGAAGACAGGAGAGGCACAAGTCAGCAAGGTGCTATTTATGGTCAATGCCACAGCCATGGCTGCAACACATCAGCTAATTGGGCAGTGGGGAGCAGTTTAGATTTTCTTCCAAAGTGCAAGCAGTTGCATGTGTCAGCTCTGAGTCCCTGCTACCATTTTACCCACCTCAGATGAGTCCCCTGGAGTTCCCTTCCTCTGGCTGTTGTCCCAGCTAAATTATCTGATTGTACATAACGCTGACCCATGTATTAACCCAAAATTGTGACTAACTCTGTTTAAGAGGCTAAAATGCTGATGAAGGAGTTTTTATATATATATATTCCTTT
>VZTT01074270.1:8761-21882 GCA_013400855.1 Buphagus erythrorhynchus | reverse complement strand
CTTTCTCTTTTGCACCTTGCCTTGCCTTCTTCTTGCTTGTTTGCTTGCCCCCTTCTCTGCTTGCTTTCCTTTTTTTCTGCTTTTCCCCCTTCTCCCTTTCCCACATCACATATATCACATCATGGACTAGGGAGAGTCACTTAGAATAAACTTCCCTCAAATAAAAATTTATCCTTGGGGAATTAGTACCCAAACTGCATAACTTGGGCTAAATTATGTTCTCATTTACACCCGTACTCTAAGTCAGTGAGGCTGTGGGAGTAATAACTGGGAACCATGAGCCAAATTTTTCTTTCAGTCATATGAGTGTAAATCTTCAATGATTTATTTAAATGTAATGGCCAATTAGGATCTACCTCTATACATATAATAAAAGAATTAAGTTAATAATCTTGAAACAATAACTTTTTATTTTAATAAAAATAAACTTTGGGAATGTTTCAGAGAAAAGCATTTTAAGAAAATAAAATATTTTTGTCAAAATTGCAGAACTCTAAAAAGAGCCTCATGAATTTGTGATGATTAAAAACCAGCAGGAGATGGAAAGCATGATTAATGTTTCATTGTATCCATTTAATACACCTGTATAATGTGCATATTTTTCAAAGCTGTCTCTCTGTCATTTCTTCCCATCTCCTGACCATGTTTTAAGACATGTATTCTAACAAAGGGTATAAAGCAATACTGAGATCTGTGCTACTGCTGAAGTGGTTAATAATGGGATGGTTACCAACCAACTCTGCTGTTCTCTTTTAACTGCCATGCCAGGAGGTAAAAAGTAGAACTGCCAAAGCGTTTCACTTCTCTCACACACTTAAAACTATTAAAAATCAAGATTTTTTTAAAGACAATTTTTTTTTTGTTCATTTTAATGTCAATTTTGCTGTCCAGTTATTAAACTTGCATATTTTCTTTAAAATACAGTGGTTTCTGTGCAGGGAAGCAAAGGTTTTTCAGAGAGTCTTTCTAGTGAGAAATAACATCCAGAATAATAATCCCACATCAACCAGCTTCTATGAAGCTTCTGAGTAGGGTGACAGACAGCAAGAACTTTTGTTTGCTTTTATTTGAACATGTGGGTGGAATAGCTGTTCCTGTCCTTGGCTCAGCCATGTCCTTCACAGATACTTGAATGAGTTAATTATAGATTGTTACCTAATGACATAACTGTGCTTTCTGAATCCCACAGAATGACAATTTCTGATCAAAATACTTCTTATTCCAGTATTTGCTCATCAGCATGAAAACCACTCTGTATGTGTATGTGCACATATACACAATTTCTCTTTCTTTCTTTCTTTCTTTCTCTCTTTCTCTCTTTCTCTCTTTCTCTCTTTCTCTCTTTCTCTCTTTCTCTCTTTCTCTCTTTCTCTCTTTCTCTCTTTCTCTCTTTCTCTCTTTCTCTCTTTCTCTCTTTCTCTCTTTCTCTCTTTCTCTCTTTCTCTCTTTCTCTCTTTCTCTCTTTCTCTCTTTCTCTCTTTCTCTCTTTCTCTCTTTCTCTCTTTCTCTCTTTCTCTCTTTCTCTCTTTCTCTCTTTCTCTCTTTCTCTCTTTCTCTCTTTCTCTCTTTCTCTCTTTCTCTCTTTCTTTCTTTCTTTCTTTTCTTCTCTTTTCTGTTCTTTCTTTCTGTCTTCTGCTACATCTTTTACAATAGCTGTTATATTTTCCTTTGTTTTATAAACAAATATTAGCCCAGTCTTTTGAGTTACTCATTCTTGTTGAGGAGTAAGTCAGATCTCTGTGTAACCTGTGGGAGGAAAAAAACCCCTAGCCGACCAAATTTGCTTGATTCCCAGAGGAAAGATGCAATCAGAAACTAAAGGTAACAGGAAACAGAAGCTGAATAAATAAGCACATGACACTCATTCATAATAGTGATGATATAACTTTCTTTTGCCACATTTTTAAAGAAATGTGGCAAAGAAATTTAAGATAGAATCCATAGTTACATAAACTAAAAGGTTACTCTGGCAAAGGGGAAGACAACCTGGGCTGCAGTGTTATGTTTCTTCACCGGCCAAAGGTGCTGCCACATGCATTTCTGCTTTATATGTCATTATTTAATGGTTGTGTTGCAAACTTCTTATTACTCCCATGGTGTTGTTATACTAAAGAAAAAACCTTGCAGCATCATATTCCTGTGCAGTTATTTACAGGGCAGGGTCCAGGGAAAGCAAAAACCAGCTGCTAGTCACTAGTCATATTAATAATCACCTCATAACACAAAAAGCAAAAGAAGGCTGATTCTGATACACTGAGAAGCTTCAGTTCAGTTAGTAGTCATGTTTACAGCCACTTTCTAAGTGCTTAGATTTGGTTAGTTTTGGACAGGCAGTTCCATCCCATTCTCTCCTCTTGCATGGACTATGTGACCCATCACTTTAATTATGACTCCTCCTCCACAGTAGACACTAATTTCAGCTAAGTGCTGACCATAGTTTTCATAGATGTGAAGCTATCTCTGTGCTGAAAGTAAAATCCTAAGGAGTCTTGCCCTTGTGTAAGTGATCAATTAGATTAATCCCTTCTTTCCCACAAAATAGCTGGCTGCTTATAAGGGAGGTGGACCAAAAGGCATCCAGGGTTATTCTGAAGTAGTTTCTAAAGTCAGCCAGAGTTTATTCACTTTTTAGGTAGGGAATCCCCACCCCTGTATATATAGTCAGTGATAAGAATATTTGCAGATCACATCCATCTTAAATTCTACTCACCTTTTGCCAGTCTTAAATGCACAGATTTGAACTTGTCTTCTGCAAAAGAGCGGAATTTATTCTTATAGTTAGACATACAACATTCCTTTTTCTAGTAGGAGATCAGACATGTTTCAAGCTCTTCCATTTAACACACCAAAACTACTCAGAAATGTTTACCTCTGAAATTAGCTTAGCAAGTATATTCAGAAATATCTATTCCTCAATGATGATCAGAATCATAGCTAAAAGCTATTATATAGACTACTCCCCTTTTCAAACTGGTGATGTGTCTTTTCCTCTTTCAGCTGCAGCTTTACAAGTGGGATCTTGCATGTGGTTGTTTTTCTGGGTTAAAAGGGGCACATGTAATGCTGCAAGGCAGAATCTTTCCAGTAGGTTTTCAGAGTTGCACCTGCACCACCTCCGTCTTTTTTCCCACCCGACTTTTTTAAAGAAAGGAAAAATAATTTAAATCTAGAAGTGAGAAAAAAAAAAAGTAATTTANTAATTTAAATCTAGAAGTGAGAAAAAAAAAAAGTAATTTACTTATTGTTGCTTCTAGAAGTTTCTGCCACTATATACTTTTGAAACTGTGAAATGGCTACACCTAATCTGAAATAGTAGCAGAGGATTGTAGACAATTATTTGTTTAGAGGCAGTTTTGAAATATTAAAAGCCATCTTCACCACTACTGGGTTTTGCACAGATGTATCCATTAGCCTTTCAGTCAAAAGGTCTTTGACCTTGTTAAGGGAACAATGTAGTTCCAGGTTGTTCCAGTTACAGGCAAAAGCCCTAGGCAAGAGTATTGTGGTGGTCTTTGTTCTAATATAGTGATCCTTGATGAACAGAAAATTCTATAGGAGATCATAATGGAAACTCAGAAACTATAGCAATTATGCAGATTAAATTTATCCAGCGGACTTTAATACTTATTTCCAAATTCTCCTCTTACTCTCAAGATTGTGTTTTAGTGTCCTAGAGAAAGGCTCATATTACTGATGTGATACTAATGTAAACACTGTGATTGCAAAGTACTGCATTTGTGGGTTTTCTTGGCTTGGAGAGTCTCAGTCAAGGAGGACATTTTCTTAAATATTTTTAAAATTAATTCAGCCATTATCAAGAAATCTATATGAATGCACTAACCACGGAAGTTTAACATTTTATGATAATGTTTTCCATTTGTGTAACTAAATAAGTCATAAATTAAGTTCCAATCTAGTGTTGTTTACTCCAGAACTGCAAGGGTTCTTCCAAAAATCATTCACAAAATGCTAGATGATAAAAATAGATTAAGGTATTTTTCTGCTCTGAGTAGAAACATTATCATATAATTACACTATTGTATTTGTGTAAATCATGAGGTACTGTTCAGTTCAAAAAATGTTTTGGTGAGGGGGAATAAACTTTCAGATCTTTCAAAAGGATGTAAAAACACAATTTTAAAAAACAATGAATGTGTCAAGTCGATTTAATTTATTCAGCATATACTGAGGTATGTTCAGAATATTGTAAAGTAGATTACATGTATACATGTGCTACCTGCATACAGCCACACAGAGACATGCAGGCATCACCCTATAGCAGTGACTAATGTTACTGAAAATAACAGTTGCCATTCTGAATCTTAGGACTATATGAAAAATACACATTTTCAAGACCACCTATTAGTTTCTAAATTTCACCAAACTTTCTCCACAATTTCCTCCACAATCAGAGAATCATAGAACTATAGAATTACTAAGGTTGGAAATGACCTTTAAGATTATCAAATTCAACAGTCAACCCAGCACCACGACCATGTCCACCTTTAAACCATGGCCTCAAGTGGCATGTCCACATGTTTTTTGAACACTTCAAGGGATGGTCAATCCACCACTTCCCTGGGCAGCCCATTCCAATGATTGACAGACTTTCCATGATGAAATTTTTCCTGATGTCCAACGTGAATTTCCTCTACAATTTGAGGCCACTTCCTCTTGTCCTGTCACTTGGGAGAAGAGTGACGCCCATCTCACCACAATCTTCTTTCAGGTAATTGTAGAGAACAGTAAGGTTTTTCCACAATTAACAGTCCCAGTTCCCTCAGCCAGTCATCACAGGACTTGTGCTCCAGACCCTTCACCAGCTCCACTGCCCTTCTCTGGACATGCTCCAGCCCCTCAATGGTCTTCCTGAATTGAGGAGTGCAAAACTGGACACGGCACTCAAGGTGTGACCTCACCAGAGCTGAGTACAGGGGGATGATCCCTGCCCTGGTCCTGCTGGCCACACTATTGCTGCCACAGGCCAGGATGCCATTGGGCTTCTTGGCCACCTGGGCACTGTTGGCTCGTGTTCAGCCACTGTCACCAGCACCCCCAGGTCCTTTTCTGCTGGGCCACTTTCCATCCACTCTGTCCCCAGCCTGTAGCACTGCAGGAGTTGTTGTGACCCAAGGGCAGGACCTGGCACTTGGCCTTGTTTAACCTCACTCTATTGGCTTTGGCCCATCAATCCATCCTGTCCAGATCTCTCTGCAGAGCCTTCCTACCCTCCAGCAGATCAACAATACTCCCACTCAATTTGGTGTCATCTGCAAACTGACTGAGGTTGCCCTCTATCCCCTTATCCAGGTCATCAGTGAGGATGTCAAACAGTAGACCCAATACTGAGTCCCTAGGAGCACCACACATGACCAGACACCAGCCAGACTTAATTCCATCCACCACCATCCTCTGAGACCAGACACCCAGCCAGTTTTTGCCCAGTGAACAGTGCACTCATCCTCACCATGGGAAGGGAAACCAGTTCCTCCAGGAGAATCATGTGGGAAACAGTGTCAAATGCTTTACCAAAGCCTAAGTGACAACATCCACAGCCTTTTCCTCATCTGCTAAGTGGGTCACTTTATTGTAGAGGGAAATCAGTTTGGTCAAGCAAGACCTGTCTTTCCTAAACCCATGCTGGCTGGGCCTGGTCCCCTGGTTGTGTTGTACATGTTGCATGATGGCACTCAAGCTGGTCTGCTCCACGACTTTGCCCAGAACTGAGGTCAGGCTGACAAGCCCATAGTTTCCCTCATCCTCTTTCTGACCCTCCTTATAGTGGGGGCATCCCATTTGCCAACTTTCAGTCACTTGGAACCTCCCCAGCTGACCAGGACCAATGATAAATTATGGGAAGTAGCTTGGCAAGCTCTTCCACCAGCTCCCTCAGTACTCTTGGGTAAATCCCATCAGGCCCCAGGGACTTGTGAAGGTCTAAGCTGCATAGCAAGTCACTGAATTAAGGTGGNCCCAGAACTGAGGTCAGGCTGACAAGCCCATAGTTTCCCTCATCCTCTTTCTGACCCTCCTTATAGTGGGGGCATCCCATTTACCAACTTTCAGTCACTTGGAACCTCCCCAGCTGACCAGGACCAATGATAAATTATGGGAAGTAGCTTGGCAAGCTCTTCCACCAGCTCCCTCAGTACTCTTGGGTAAATCCCATCAGGCCCCAGGGACTTGTGAAGGTCTAAGCTGCATAGCAAGTCACTGAATTAAGGTGGCTTCATTCTGCTCCCTGTCTCTGTCTTCCAATTTAGGGGGCTGGGTACCTTGATAACAACTGGTCTTCTTATTAAAGACTGAGGCAAAGAAGACATTAAGTACCTGAGCCTTTTCCTCATTTGTTGCTGCATTGGTTCCCACTACATCCTCCTTGGTTTTCTTTCTACAGCAGCATCAAATCAAGTTCTAGGTGGGCTTCGGCCCTTCTAATTTTCTACTTCGATGTTTGTTCAAACATATGTCTCTATACTTGTTCACTTTTACAGCATGACTTGATCTTTAATAAAATAAAGGAATAGTTAACAGTTATGCTTGGTGAATACAGAGATGGTAAAGAAGCCAGTCACATAGTATGACTTACCATTTTCCACTGTAAATATTTGCTTTGAGCATTTGTATTTTAAAATTCCACAGAAATATGCCTTTTCCGCCCTGTTCTACATGGGTATAAATTTTTATAAACACATGCAATACTGTCTCTTTGAAGTTTCTTCTACTTTTCTCTAGTATTTATATTTCCCTAGTATACCTAGTATTTATCTGATATGTGGTGTTCTGAGCAAGATCTGTTTGGGAGTTAAGGATGATACATAATGTGTATTGAAGAGGAGAGGGCAAAAGTTCTCATGATATGAGTATTAAAGGATTGTGTGGAAAGGGTTAAAATGTTTCAAACTAGCCATGCGTTGCTCTGGAGTGATTAGGTGTAACTCCCAATTAAAGATCAATAAAGCCTTTAAAGTGATTTATAAAAATGGATTAGTAAGAAATGTCCATTTAGAAACTACTGTGAGTAAAATCACTATACTCTCTGTCATATTGATCGGGCCTTTATGTCTAAACACGCATTAACTGGGGCAGACAATAAAAATTAATCCTCTTCTTTCGTAAAATGGAAGGTCATTTTCCCAACTGTCCCTAGGGGGAATGATGTCATTAAACATGCTACTAAGACATTTTATTAAATCTGACTAGGCTGTTTGCATAAAAGTAAATTAGAGCAGTCAATATTGGAAAGAAAGGGATTTTAAGGAGCAATAACTAGAGGTATTTATTGTAAGTGTATTATACAACAGATGCGTAATTAAATTCAAAAAATCTCCATTAAAATAATGTTAAGGGCCTGGCTCAAATGACAAAAGGCACAATTTTCAGAGCCCTAAGCATGCCCTGTTGTACCTAAGCATTTCAGGGGTCTCCAAGCAGTAGGGGACTTGACATACCATATGTGCTGATATTGTCTGCTCTGTCCCCTCCAGGATAATTTATAAATAAAACCACTGAGCACAGGGGTGAAACTGTAACTAGCACCAACCCAGCCGAGATGGTGCCCTCTATAAAACACCTGCAGTTTCAGTTCCAGCATGCATCTCTTTACACACATGTTCCCTTGGATAAGAAGCATCTTTCAACGCTGTAAGAAAAACAGAAAAGGGGAAAGAGGAGAAGTCATTTAAGATTAAGTTCTGCTTAAGGTGCGTGGCCTTCAAGCTGCTGCTGCCCACAGGATCCATTTGCCCGGCCCGTGGCGAAGCAGAGTTTACACCTAAGCATAACATCTCTGCCATGGCACCCCGTGAAAGCCTTTGTGTCTGAATGCACCCTGGGGTCACTCCTGGGCCAGCTAGTGTATAAGAAACAATTTTTTTGAAGGTTAAAGTCAGAATTTCAAGTCGCATTTTTATGTCTCCTTGTGTGGTACAGATCTCACTGCAATACCTCTGGGTAGGTGACCTCCTTCCCATCATCTCTGTCTCTGATTGACCTCCCCCCTTCTACAAAAACCTCAGCAGTGGTTAAGTCACTGAGACTACTCCATATTGCACTGTCCACATAGGAGTGTGTTATCTTCACAGCCTCTAGTCAGCTCTACACATCAATTAGTTGTCTGCTGTCTCTAAGTAACATTGTAGATGACTTGAAATATAAGACTTCTTTGTTTTAGAACCTTAGCAGAGTGGAGGTCTTGGCCATGGACAGATGACTGGACTCCCATATTAATTCCAGTAATTCTCTAATGCTATTATTATTAGAAATGTTTTTAGAGTAGCACCACTGAATTGTTCCTAATTTTGCAAATGATATTATATATAAGACCAAAAAAAAAAAAAGATATTTTCTCCTTTTAATCTGCAAATATCCTACATTAAATCAAGTCAGTAGATGAATCTCCAGTTTGAAAAATGCACCAGGTATGAGGTGACCCTGTGACTGTGAAACACAGACTTGAGTCTGGGTTTCATGCTTGTTGAGATGTAGAAAGTCTGTGACACAGAGTAATCACGTTGGGTCAGACCCCACAAAAGGTCTGAGTGCCTTGTGTGGCAGCTTTAGAAGGAAACTGGTGGAGCATGTGCAATGTGGAACCAAAGGAAAGGGACGGGAAGAGGGAATGGATGCCAGCGGCATGCACACGTTGATGGGACTTGAACACATGGATGTAGAACAGACTAAAAATATAATTGTTTCTCTGCTTCATACCTACTAAGATTTTATTTTTTCCATTTCTGCATTTTGACCGGAGTGAAAAACTGAATAATTCCATATTTTGGCAGATGTTGGCATAAAAAAAAAAAAAAGAAAAGACTAGTTAGAAATGCCATTTTGACAATTTAAAATCTCCCTGATCTCCTTGCAATAAAATGATTAAGCATGTTTAGACACTATTGATTAAAAAGAATAAAAAGAATAACTCTGTAATATCTAGCAATTTTCTAAACTGTTTATTGAGGGAGGATTTGGACATATACGGAATTTCTGGTAATATTTATATCTGATTCATGGCCTGTATCTCTGAAATTCATAGTCAATAAATGTATTAAATAATACAACAATTAAACTTTGACATGAAAATAAATACAAGAAATTCATTAACTATTTGCTCAGTAAATAAGTTCAGGCCATGTATCTCTTCAAGGAAAATATTTAAGCTATTCTTGTACATGGTATAGAGTAAGCAATATGTACAGAGCCACTTCTGCAGAGAATACAGATAGTGAGTGTCCAATTTGAACATGTTAATCCAACCTAAGTCTTTTTTTTTCTTTTTTTTTTCCAACAAAGCTTCAATATGCATCTGATCTCAGGATATTGGATTTTTCTTTGAGGAAAGAAATAAATGACTTATCTGGGGAATAAACCCAGTCTTCTCTCTCTGTACTGCTCACCATATATATTGTGCTAAAATAAGGTTCACTGATTCTAATGTAAATCTCTAAAGCTGAACCATGATAATATAAGTTTCTGCATTTTATGTGGTAGGTAAGTAGGTTGCATCTTTGAAAAAAGTAGTGAGAGAGATTAGTGACTGTACCTAAGGAGAAAGGAAACAGGCTGAAATACCTTTAGGGTCTGAAACTCCTTGACAGACTAGGAAAAACTGTTCAAACACATTTGTTTTCTTTTAAAATTAAGATGCATCTTGCAATATGATGGTTTCCCCCCATTTTGCTTTTTACATACACATTTTGTGACATCAAGATTTGTCTGTATGGGCAATTCATACCAGTACAAACCAACTTGCATTGCTATTAAAAGATCTGCATCTATAAGATCCTATCCTTTGTAAGGATGTCATTGTCAACATTTCTGGGGGATTTTCACTCTTTCAGAAACAGAAATTAATTTATCTTCCAAAGAAGTTACACTGTAGCTCTCTGCTGTCTGATGTGATGCTTTCCCACATGGCTTTGCTGCTAACCCCAAATGTCCAATCTGCTTATTGAAATACCTTTTCTTAGCCTGAAGTCAAAGTAATGCCTGATAACTCTCTG
Organism: Buphagus erythrorhynchus; assembly: GCA_013400855.1. Lineage (NCBI taxonomy): Eukaryota > Metazoa > Chordata > Aves > Passeriformes > Sturnidae > Buphagus > Buphagus erythrorhynchus. The sequence goes on along the minus strand of VZTT01074270.1, from coordinate 11,881 downwards.
TGCTAGCACAGACAGGTTCAGCTTCTTTATGAGACCAGAGTGTCTATCAAAGATGCCTCCTGCTTCTCACCATGCAGCACACTTCAGTGTCCCAAGCAGGCTATGGATCACATCTGTCCCTGGGATACTTTGGCTTGACAAGAGCACTGTCTATAGCAATGTCTGGAAGAGTGACTGCACAGGATCCGGGTTCAAGGATGGCTTGTAAAAACAGAAAGGAGAAAGGTAGAGCTCTCATATTGGTATGAATATTTTGCCTTGTTACAGTAGTTCTGACAGGACTCCCAGATGGCAATACCATCATAGATTTGATGGCAATACAAAGCCAATTGGCAAGAGTGTTCCAGTAAATGAACTAACAAAAAAATACATTATTTTTTTTCCAAGCAGATATGCTTATCAGACAAGAAGCTGTTTGATGTTCAACAATCCAGCTGTGGCTCTGTAGACTGATCCAGTCACCCAGGTTGCCTTTCCCACTGTCACCAATCTTTTGGTTCCTGGAAGTGCTCAAGATGCCAAAAGCATGGTAGGAAAGACTAATAAGCAATATAGGACTTACAGTGGTGCTGTGCTCTGTCATACAGACTGGATATTCATTGCCAGTGATAGATACAGACATATTTCATGGGAGTGAAATACTGTAAGTTCTGAATACAACTATTTCTGTTTCCAAATTGTGCCTTCCCTGAGAATCTTGAGAAGGACCAATTATAACTGGTAAGCATGCCCACTGTAGAAGGGGCTACTCCAAAATCTCTAGTTACTCTTCACTGATATCTTCTCCCATCTGTCTTATGAAGCCATGTCCCAGCTTTTGGATCAGAGAATCTCCACAATACAGTATACTTAACCTATCTGTTCTGTGCTGGCCTCATTTCCCTCTCTGTGCCAGGTGGGCCAGATTTAAGAAAGTGTACTACACAATTTGGCTGTTGAGAGCCATCATTCTGTAGCTTTATTACTAAGTACCTATCATGCTTTGATCATCCAGGAAATTAATCCAATTAATCAGTGCATAATTATTATCAGCACAAATCTTTAGTGAGATTTTTTTAAAAAAAAAGTCTTGTCAGGGAACATTTTCCAGGAGAACCTTAGCAAGATTTATTTCATTCATGCAAATATGAGAAAAGCACATCATAACTGCAAATGCAACTTTTGAAAAAACTAGTAAAGAAGTTCATTACAGTAGCTGCCAAAAAAGATAGGCAAAAGGTTATATAGCACTAGTAAGTCAGATGTGCCTCAATGCCACAAAATAATTTGAATATTACTGCAGCTATATCAAGTGACATCTAAAACACAGAAAGAAGGGTTCAGCACTTGCAGAATGAACCTACACTCTCCTTCACCCTTTAAACAGTGAAAAGGCCCTTCCTGTCATGCAGCTATATAGGAGTTACATCTGGGTTGAATAACAAGAAGTTACCCAGGAACTTCTACAGAACAGGCTTTCTAGGGAACAGGAGAGAAAAGGGTTACCTTGGTGTAAGCCTGTCTGGTCTGCTGGGGAGACTGGGGAAAGAGATAGGAAGACAAATAGGCAGTTAATGGTGTTAACGGATGGAAGGCATTATTCTCAGAAAACATTCTCTGTCAGACTAGGCATTCCTCTTCTTTCTCTTTCCCCTTAGGCACACTGTTGCATATCCTGATTTTAGGGAACTTGTCATGTTAAAAAGAACAATTTTGGTTTGTTCTGCTATCACACTTTCCTGGCCTGGCAGGGAAAACAAGCGATAGATGACAGCTACATTTCTCTGATTCCTCTATCTCTCTATCTCAGATAGTGGGATTGAGGCCAATCACATCAGTCCCTTAAATTCCTGACCAGCCTCCAACAGCAAGGCATAATATACATCCTAGGACTCAAGTGAGCTCCTACTTCCAAGTTTTGTGAATTGAAATACCATTTGTCCTTTATTTAAAATCTAGAAATACTTGGTCTTCTTGCATAGTTGGCAGTGTATGGATTAAAAATAAAATTCTGGAAGATTTTGATTTTTACTTTTATTGGAAGGGTTCTGCCTAGGTAGCAATGTGGCACAGAGAACGACTTAATTTATAATGGAATCACTACTTCTATAAAGCAAACCCAACAGCTTTGAAGAGGTAAGGGCTGTGGCATAGGAAGAGAGGAAGTATTTAATTTTCAGAGTTCTTTGTACAGATACAGGATGATTGTACTTCAGTGTATGTCTCAGTGTGCATGAAGTGCAGAACCTCACACTACATAAGGGCTTTAAGTAATAGAAAGGAGTGCTGGATACTTAAAGAGTGCTGAATGCACACATTGGATGACAATCCTTTTGTAATGGCAGGGGTTCATAACAACTTTATCTTTACTTAAATTCAGGTGCTTGTTTATAGGAACCATTGAATGATTTTCCTGAAATGAAATCTTTCTTGAGGAGATAAAATCCACATATAGGTAGTTCAAAAATGGTTCTATAGCCCAATATACTACTCACCAATGTGGTCAATATATTTACAGACCAACTTCCATTACGGTTGTCATGGTTTCACTGAAAGAATCCTGGTTATCAATTTCTATCTTGTTGATCTGATTCCCCTGAGAATTTACCAAAGGCTAATAGATAATGGCTAAAGAATTTACAATTCTCAATAAAAATGACAGGACATATATTTATAGAACAAAATTAGAGAGATCCTTGTTTGGGTCCGATTCAGCAATAGGGAGGATTCAAGCAATGTGTCTTGTGCTAGCAAATCTGAGGGCAGTTTGGATTTTTCTGCCAGGGAAAAAGAGGAAAAAATGACAGATGTGCTGGAGGATGAATAGCTGTGTGCATAGAGAGTACTCTGGGTTAGAAATATTGTCCCACACAATTCCTAGAAACTCCTAAGCACTTTTTAGGAAATCTTTGGCATCCTGGGCATTCTGATGAGCTTATTTGCCTAGTTTTAAAGATTCTGAGTAAAACAAAGGAATTCATAACAGAGTATTGCTAACAAAACACACTTATTCATTGCTATGAATAATAGGTCAACTAAAGGAATTCTGGTTTTGTAAAGGTTTCCATCACCTCACAGGCGCTCTCTGTTCTTATTTTCTTGTTCTCTCTCTTTTTACTCTTATCATGCTGATTCATCTCT
>VZTT01074268.1:5051-21466 GCA_013400855.1 Buphagus erythrorhynchus | reverse complement strand
TTGTTTTTTTTACAGATAAAACCTACAAAATCCAAAATCTAGAGAGGCACTTGCAGGAAGTCTGGTGCTCAGTGTAAGCTGCAGGCAGCTGTAGCTGCCATCTGTCACTGCAACTCACAGGTACACACGTGTAGGGAGCATTCACGGGACAACATTTCCCCTTCTTCAACCCTGAATTTATTTCCAAAATTCTTTCTTTAATTTTATAATAATAAATTGAGAGTGAGAAACTCACAGAAACTACCCTCTTACTTAAAAACAGTAGGTTGCATGCAGCTTTACTGCTTTACAGCAGCCAGAAACACATTTTTCTAGTGCTGCTGTTTCGTGTACTCTCCTCGTAACAACACCCACCCAAGCAGCTCAGAGACTTTACTGCAACCAGGAGCTAAGTAAATGAAGCTGACCAAGGGGGTTTCTCTCCCAAGCCCATACCCAGCAGGTTAACTGGATCCCCAGCATGACCCTGCACGTGCTGCAAGCTCCTTGCTCAACCCCAAAAATGCTGACCTGCACCCTGCCTCTACAAGACCCATGCAGAAAAGCTCAAGGAGGTATCAATTACAGATCCCTTGTGCCTTTACCTTCATGCCAGTTGGCACACTGCCAGTGAAAGAGATTTTGGCCACATCTGGGTGGTGGCAGAGGAACTGGCCCGTGGCAGCCCCACCCTGCACCACGTTGAAGAGCCCCTTGGGCACTCCGGCCTCTGTGAAGATCTCTGCCAACCTCACCACAGAAATGGGGGTGAAGGGTGAAGGCTTGAAGACCATCGCATTGCCTAAGGGAACCCAGACACAGGAGAGGTGGAGTTAACACCCAAACTGCTTCAGGGAAGAAACAAAAACATCCCCACCCCACACTGTGAGTTTGTCTCAACAGATCCCAGAAGTTTCCCTCAAGAGAAGAGGAAACTTTAGCTAATCACTGCAACTTGCAAGAGGGTGTCCTTCCTGCTGGGGGAGATGGGGCTGCTGGTCTTGCCCTGCAGACATTTCCAGAGACCTTCCCCATCTGGTAAAAAGCCAAGCTATCAGTGTTTTTCTGGATGCACTCTTAACCTCTTGACATCTGACATGTTCCTCCTTCCATTTCCCTTCCCTTTCTGCCAGAGTAAGAGCCTGAACATTCTGCTAATCCTTCAATGCTTCAAAGTAATTGTAGACCTCATCCCAGAAATCACTCTCCCCCACAGGATCACTTGGCTTTGAAGAGACACTTGTGTGGGCAGAAAGGCTCCCTTACCACAAGCCAAGGCCGGGCCAGACTTCCAGCAGGCAATCTGGAAAGGGTAATTCCAGGCTCCAATCCCAACACACACCCCAAGTGGTTCTCTCCGAGTGTACCCAAAGGATCCCCCGGGAAGCTGGATGTGTTCACCTGCAAAGAAAAGAGCAAAGTTCCTGCTTGTCTGATCAGAGCCCCCAGGGGTCAGAGCTGGGAGCAGAGACACAGTTTTACCCCAGCAAGCTCACAGAAGGTTTGTGAGTGCCCACAGAGCATGGTAGCATTGGGCAGAGACCTCTCAGAATCCTTCCAGGGTCTTCAGGAAAAGGAATGGTCCATCTCTCAGAGAAATCAGCAGCAAAGATGGCTCTGTGCCATTGGAGTTCCCAGGGAAGGTGGGACAGAGAGCAAGGAGCAGACTTCAGTAAAGTGCTCACCCGCCAGAGATCCTGCCAGCCCTGCGTAATACTCCAGGCACTGCCAGGATACGTCGATGTCCACTCTGGCTTCAAAGATGGATTTCCCATTGTTGATTGTCTCCATGGTGGCAATTTCATCTCTCTGCTCCTGTAAGAGGCACAGGACAGAGACATGTTAGAGAAGCCTGGAGTAGAACTCCACAAGGAGACAGCTGCTTCCCAAGCCCACAACTCCCAAACTAGATCCTGCCATGAGAAACGGTCATCTCCAAAAGGGACATTCCCAACTGCTGTTTATCAATTTCCCCATGGTGACTGACTGAAGGGTAATGTCAAAGGGGAAGCTGCTGGGGTTCACTGCTGGTCCAGTCTTGTTTAACATCCCTGTTTATCTAAAAGATGAACAAACATGAACTTAGAAGCTGGCTGGCAAACAATTATTAGAATTCTCAGAACTAAACTGGGAAGAGCAAACAGCAAGATCAGGATGGAACCAGATGTCAGTGAAGAAGGACAAAGCAATGCAGCTGGGAAGCATCCTTTAATAGTCCATATCCCAGGCAGAAATATTACCCTGCTCTGGAAGTCTGGCAAAAGCAAAAGTCTGGCATAAAGAAAAGTTTTCTCATGACTTATACACACTGGGGAAAGGTCTGGGCTCTTACAGATCTGTGCCTTGATGGAGATTAACTCTGATGCCCAAGACTGTTATCTCAGATAGGAGTCTGTGCTAAACCTTGTTAATGTGAATCCTCCCCTGTGTGTATTATCTGATAGATAAAAACCAGCACTCCTACTTTCTCTTATTGCCAGGACACATTCCAGTCATGTAACAACAGCCTCCGACAAGCCAAAAGTTCAGCAACGCCAGTTATGCAAGTTCAGCTTTGAAACTGTGTGCAGTGAAATTTAATCTTTGGAGCTATTAAAAGAACCACAAACCCCCAAGATGCCAAATGGGTGGCTTCAGTTTTACATCTTCTAACAGAATTAAGCTGAGAAAGCACAAACTGGCCTTGGATCCAGTGATAAGACCAAAGCTTCAGGCACAGATGCTGACTCCAGTGATAAGAGCAAAGCCCTGCCTGAGGCAGCCTCCTGTCTCTTCTGGCCAAAGGTGGGTTTTAACTCCTGAGCAACTCTTGGAGCTCTGACAGTCCTGCTGAAGCCCCCAAGAGCCACAATAACCCACAAGGAAGCTCAGAGACAGAACCACCCCTCTCCCTCCCAACATACCCGAATAATTCTGGCAGCTTCCAGCATCACCCGGCACCGCTCCATGCCCGACATCTGACTCCATATTTTAAAGGCAGCCTTGGCACTCTGCACAGCCAAATCAACTTCCTTCTCCCCAGAGCAGGGCAGCTTGCACAGCACACGACCTGGGCACGTTTTAAACAGGGAATGAATGAGATGGAAATCTCAGAAAAGGGCTTGATCTTGCACCAAACCCCACATACTTCAGTCAGGCCACCTAAACCAGGCACAGAACTTCCCAGCAAAACCCACTGATTTGCAGTCAGCCATAGAAGAGGTGCTGCAATTCAGCTGCGAATTAAAAGAGCTGACATTCTCCACAGTCGTGTTCTGGTTACTAATTAGCTCCAGTTGCAACAAAAATCCTGGATTTCCCAGTTGAGTTTGTTATACTTCTACCACCCTCTTCAGGACTTTCGTTACACATTCCTCAGGAAGGTTAAACACTTAGAACCGATTCTGCTGAACACTACTACATACCGATAACTACAATTACAGAGATATTTAAATAGCGGGGTTTTGCCAAAATCAAGACCGCATTTCTGCATAAGGAACGACGCTGGCCAAACGCTGCCGAGGAGCAGCAGCAGGAGCAAGCCGAGCACACGGGGCCCTGCAGGCACAGAGGCTCTCCCTGCCCCCGGAGGTTCCTCTCCCGGTACCTGTGGCCGGCTCGAACACCTCCTCCAGCTGCCCGCCGTCGGCGGGCTGGACGCGGGTGCCATCGCGGTAGTTGAGCGGCTGCTGCACGGTGCTGGTGCCGGTGGCGGAGCTCATGGCGCGGCCGGGAGCGAGGGAGCGCAGCCGGGGCAGGAGGAGGAGGAGGCTCGGCAGCCGGGACTGTGCCAGCATCGGCGGATCCCGAGATCCCGACAGGCGCCGCGGGCCGGAGGCGCCGCCTCTCCCGCAGGCGCCCTTTCACCGCCAGCGCCCGCCCCGCCCGGGGCGTGCCAGCTGCCCGCCAGCCGAGCCCGCTCCCCATCGCCCAATTAAGAGACGCTGTTAACGTAAATTAACATGCCCATGCCGTTTATTACTCAGAAACAAAGGTCGCGTTATCTTCCGAGTGAAGTTTCTTGGTTGGATGAACGAACAACTGCTGGTGGAATAGTCCAAATGGATGATGATTTCAATACTGCATAGCCTGGTTCTGGACAGGGGATGGATGCCTGCTGTAGAATCCCATCTTGTTACCTCCCCAAGGCAGTCTTGTTGCACTGGTCAGGCTTCCCGTGAGGGCTGTGCTTCAGGAGAACTTCCCAGCCTGAGGTGGGGGGCCAAGGAAGCCTCCTGCCTGCTTGGTGGCAGCCCGGGAAGGAGCAAGGCCGAGCATCTTCTGGATGTTCTGCAAGAACAGCAAAGAGCAGGGGAGGTCAGACCATGGTGAGGGAAAGGAAGAAATCCCAACTCTGCTCACAGAATAGCTGGGGTTAGAAGGAACCTCTGGACATCATCCAGTCCAACCCCCCCAGCCAAGGCAGGGTCACCTGGAGCAGGTGACAGGAACATGTCCAGGTGAGTTGGAATGTCTCCAGACAGGGAGACTCCATGCCCTCCCTGGGCAGCCGTTCCAGTGCTCTGCCACCCTCAGTGTAAAGAAATTCTTTCTCACGTTGAGGTGAAACTTCTCGTTTAGTTCATGATCACTGCTCCTCATTTTGTTGCTGGGCACCACTGAAGAGTTTGGCACCATCCTCCTGAAAGCCACCTTTGAGACATTCATATGACAAGATTCCCTCTCAGTCCTCTCTTTGGACTAAACAAGCCCAGCTCCTGTAGTCTCTCCTCATTAGAGATGTTCCAGACCCCAAATCATCTTTGTGGCCTCTGCTGGACTCTTTCCAGTAGCACAAGTAAAACCTCCCCACTTGTTTCAACAGATTCAGGTTCTTACTCACACAGTCTTAATCCATCTGGCTACCATATATTGAACCTCTCTCCCTAAATGTTCAAAACAGCTCAGCATGGAGCCAGACAAGAATGGCTGGGCCATTCTTCCCCACCTCAACAAAAGCCTCTGAACACCATATATTGGATGAGGATTCTTTCCCATTTTCAGCTACACACCACACAGCCAGCTGTGTTTACACACACTATTTAAATTGCAATGGTATTTTATCTAACTGCAGTGCAGGCTCCCAGCACCTGCTCATGGGCAGACCCCTGCAGTCCTCAATTTTCCCAAATTCCAGAAAGCACTGCTGGTGGTGGCCATGGGAGCTGGAGTCTCCTAATGCAGCTGGAATTTGGGACAGCAGCATGGCAACCAGAGTGTGTGCCAAGTGCAAGTCAGGAGCTTAGTCTCAGAATTAACATGAATGCCAGTGCTGCACACAGAACAATGGGGCACTGCAGACATGCAGGATAACAGGACATATGGAGCAAACCCCAAAACCTGACTATTGGGATGACCTCATCTGCATCCGAGCGGGGTGTTTCAGTGGAAAACAATAAACAGGGGGAGAATTAATTAGCAGAGCCAGGCATGAGCAAAAAATAACAGCAAAGCATTTAAATTTGAATGTTTTTCTTGATTTTTGTGAAATTTCTTTTAAATTTCGCAACAGTGCAACTACAAAGAGCCATCAGTTCTTTGAGTTTCTTCCTTCACTGTACGGAACTCCAGCTCAAGATGCTGCTCCTGCAGTACTGGCAAAAAAGGGACATCTGAGACACAGGGGAAAGAAGAAAAACAGCTGTGTCCTCCTCGTGTGTCACCACCTGAGTGCTGGCTATTGAGATAACAAAAGGAGGAAAGATTCTCTTCAAACCTGAGTGTCCTCTCCAAAATAACTGTCAGGATAGGCCAGACTGCAAGGTCACAGAGCTCTTGAACTTTTTTATCATAGAAGGAGAATAAACTAAAAAAAATAAATTAAAAAATATTTTGAAAAAAGAGAGAGGAGAAAAATGAAAAAAAAAAAAGGCCGATAGTTCTGCAATTCCACAGTAGCTAAAATAAAATTGGGATTTGTTCCAGCTGGAGATTATGAAAAGGAAGGTTTCAGCCCACACACAAGGAACACATGAAGAGGAATTACATCAGGTCTAGTCCATGGTATACATAAACCAGCCACTGGTTGATGTTCAGCAGCTGAATACATATGTATGAGAGCAGCATCCTTGCTGTGGTTCCTCTTAGAGGACAGAGAGGAGGAAAGGAGCGTCCAGGGACAGACCAAGCACACCAGAGGGTGCTGCAGAGCCAGCAGCCCGCAGGACCGGTGTCCTGTCAGCTTCCTGCCGGCTCACCCGCGGAGCAGAGATCCTAGCAGCGATCCATGGAACCAAGGAAGCCTGCACTGCCTCCTCCCCGTTCCTTCTAGCAGGGAGAGAGAGGAGAACTGCGGTCCTAAAGTTTATTCCAAGTGCTTGAAGAGGAAGGGAGATGACAGCCTGTCTGTCTGAATTCCAGACTACAGACACTGTCCAGCATTACCCCTACATGCAGACCCCTCTGCTCTGTAAGGCAGAAAGCACTGCACACCAGCTCCAAAGCACGTTTTGCTGGACAGCAATCCTGAAATCTATACCTGGAAACACCAAACATGGGGCAAGGTCCAGGAGAAACATTGTCCCATTTGCTGTGGGCCACATTGGACAAGGAAGTCTGCAGTTTACTTCCAACACAAGCTCGACCATCACCCTCAGGAGCTGGAGGGAAGAGTAAGACTTAGGGATCCAAATCTCTCATCTGAGCTCTTCTGATCTTTCCTTAAATGACTGCAGGAAGCACAGGAGCTGCTCCTGCTTTGGTCTTCAAACCCAGAAAGGACCTCAGACAAGGCAGCAAGTGAATCCCTGCCCTAAGACCAGGCTCTGTGGGAAAGTACAATCCTGCCAGTAGGGATAATTGCTGGCTCCCCTTCCCACTGGGAATACATTTCAGTGAGAAGCAGCCTAATCTACAGTTCAGATGCGTGTGAAAAGGAAGTGAAGAGCAGCAAACAGCCCAGAAACAGCAGTGTATCCCTCTTCCCAAACAGCACAGGTGAAGCCTGGGAGCTCAGAGGCAGGAGCAGCGACAGAGGATGTAACCCTGACACTGCACCTCCCACCCAGCCCAGCAGCAGACTTTCCCAGCTGAAAACCCAACAGCTCAAGGACCCTTGGAAGGCCTCTCCCAGCAACCCTCCTCTCTCCAAACAGGAAGGCAGGAGGAACTAGGGGACAGGATTTACGTGCCAGGGAGAGCTGGGAACAGCGCAAAGGAAGTTACTCACTGCGAGGTGACTATTTTGGGAGATGCTGGCCAGGTCACAGGCAGTAAAGCTTCCCAGTCAGTGTTTGAAGAGTTTATCACCCCCACATGAAGAGAGTCCCTGATGCTGCTCCTGGCTGTCCCACTAATGTCACTTTAATCACCGCCCCAGCAGACTCCCACCCCCGCAGACTCCCCTGCATTTCCCACCAGGTCGCTGCTTTTTCACACACACCCGAGTTCCTGCTCTACCTCTGAGCTCCACAGCAACATCTCTCTTCCCTGTCTTTGATGGTTTCACAGGCAGCTCCAGGATTTAAGGAAAGATTGAGGGACTATGGTCTCCTGGGTTTTTTCACAACCTTTTCCCTGATTTTTGGTACATCTGCTCCTCCTCTTGTGTCAGCAGCATCAAGCTAGACACCGACTCTCACACCACCAGTCCTCCCCTGGGCCAGCACCTGATTTGAAGCCAACCTGGCAAGATTTCCCCTTCTGCACACAGTGAAATACAACGGATCACAAAGCCTTCACCTCCAAGGTTACGAAAGCACAAAGTGCAAGTCTTTGGCACCATTTTAAGCCCTTAATTACTTTCTTGCCATCTCCCCCCGCCTGTCACAGCTCTGAAGTCCTCTTCCCAATGCTGTTATCACCTAGGTTCTTTCAAATAGCAATAAAGCCAAGAGCAGGATGCCAGCAGCAATCACAGCTTCAGTTCTGACCTCTTGTGCAAACCAAGGTGTCCCTGCCCTTCCCTAGAGCAGCAAGGAGGAAGAAGCTGAGCTGCCTGACAGCTGGAGAAGTGCAGGAATTGTTAACCATGATCACGTAGATAGGCAGCACTGTGGAGATTGCAGCCTCACACCCTTCTCCAAAGCAATAAACTCACTCTCCTCCTCCACAGGGACATCAGCAGGAACTTTTGAGCACTGGCAAGGACAACTTTTTCCCAGAAGTTTTATGGAAAGCTCAACCCACTGCAAAGAGCTTGGCATTTCTGCCCCTCAGTTCATGCCGCCCACCAATTTCACCATATAAAACATCAGGAAATGCCCAGCATTAGAATTAACCACATGAATTATATTTTTGGACAAAAAAAATTAGGGATTTTCCAGCAAGACAGTTCCCCAATCAACCCAATGGTGCAGAAAAATCTTGCTGGTGTTGCTATTTAGTTTCCTATCATAATCTGCAACACTGTAAAGAAAGAACTTTCCATGTAACAGGTCAGGCAGAGCAGCATCAGCCACGATTACCTGAAGGAATAGCATCAGACCATGGCATCCCAGGAATTCTGGAAGGTGATCTTAAGAGCTCAATATGTCTCAGTGCTTTCAAAGCAGCAAACCCTGCTCTAGTCACTGGGAAGTGAAAGTTTGTCTTGCAACAAAGAGTGAGGAAGCCCCTGCCTGGCCTTTGGTGAAGCTGGGCCTGCTTGGAGTGAGGAGTGCCCAGATGAACACCCAGGTGATCCTTTCAGCGTAAGTGATTCTACAGTTCATTATCTGCTTTTGCACAGACTGGGATCCACTTCAGCACAAGCACCCAGTACAAAGGGCTCTGGGGAATTCCATCCATCAGCATGCACTTTGTGACTAAAGGAACTCTGTGTCATGGACCTGCTCCATCAAGCTCACCCCAGCTCCTGGAATTACACACCACTTCCCTTTGCTGATCTGCTTTAAGTCTAAGTTTCCTTGGCACCCCTCAGGAAAAGCAACAAGTGAGAGAGAGAAAAACAGCGAGAATTCAGGAAGTGAGTCAAAGAAAAGGGAAATATAAATACAGAAGAGAAGGTAATTCACAGCTAGTTGCACCAGCATTCATCCAGAGCATATTAACTTATCCCCAGAACCCTGTGGGTGGAAGTGGAAAACAAAATAGACTTATTGTTGCACTGAGAAGGCCTTCTTATCCTCACCAGCCATTCTGCCACTCAAGCTGCCAGTGAACCTTCCTGAACAGGTCCCTTATCCTCATCCTCTTCCTAAAGATAGGACTATGGAGCTTTGGTGGAGAGCTCTGTGGAGCCTACTCTTGGCTTACCATACCAGACCCCCTCTCTGTGTCATGTCCCTAACACTGGGAGAGACTTGACACCAAAGGTACAGTTCTTAAGACTCTGAAAGAAATCAGGCAGCCAGCAAAAACAGGCAGGACAAACCCAAAAGAGCAGCTTTAACTCCTTCCTCACTTTCCTAGCAGCTTTATGGACTGATGAAACTTTTACAGAGCTTCAAGCCACCTAGGAAGTTCCCCCTAAAGATGCTGCTGTTTGTGAAGATGCACATATTGCTGTAAAAGTTGTAATTACTAAGGAGTAGGATTTAGATCAGCTTCTGATGGAGACAATCTCTTGGTATGGCAATCCACAAAGTTCTCACGCAAGTCAGGAATCCATTTCTGCCAACTCTGTCCCAGAGCCCTGGTGCAAGTCTCCAGCCAAGTCTTCCAGGCCCATCCAGGACAGCAACTATTTTAATGACCCCTGCCTAGAATTGTTTTGAATATGAGGCACAGGAATGAAGACAAACACAGAAATCACAAACAGATCCAAGATTATACGTGCAATACTCTTCCTTCTGGATGGAGACATGCTTTGCCTGCTCCAGGGAAAGTGTACTCACTCACCTGTCTGATTGACATGGTGCAGAGAATGTAGAGGAAGATGAAGGAGCAATCAGTGTAATCCTCACCCAGGAGGTTGCGGTGGGAGAGACCTTGGATGTATGAGAGGGGGATAAATGGAAGCTTTGCAACCACTCGGCCATCAAATCTGAAAAAGAGAGCACTGGATCACCAATGGAGACAGCAGAAGAGCTTTTGGATATAGAAAGAACAAGTGAGCATCATCAACAGGCCACCAGAGCAGGTAAGACCACATGGAAAGCTAAAAGGCCTTGCTGCCTTCTCCAGCCCCTCTCCATATACTACACCAAGGAGGATAATGACATCTCTCTCTCCAAGCACTCCACAGGGTAGGATTCCCTCAGGAACAGTTTTACCATCATCAAAGTGTTTCCTAGTGATTTAAGTCATCACCTGGACAAGCTGCTGGTTCATGAAATCTTGGTGTTTTGCAGTTTTCTGGTGCATTTTATTTCTAAGTCAGATTTAGCAGAACACAGTCAGCACTTCAATAAAAGATGAATGACTGTCACCCTGCTATACTGCAGTTACTGCAACAAGACAGACCCTCTGCTTCAAGCAAAACAGTGTTTTTTTAAACCAGAGCATAAATCAAAGACACCTTTTCCTTGCCTGGAGCAGCTGTGCTCCTCAGGATGCACAAAGAGAGCCATCAACAGAACACTTCATACCCCAGTTTCCCTGCATTAGCTGTGGAGATGCAGGCAGTGCAGAGGCAGGATGATACCGCATATTCCGAGCGCCATGTCCTGCTCCTGGAATCCCTCCAGGCCCACATTCCAGGGCATCAGGCAGAGTGTGAATTTTGGCCAGTTTGCAAAGATTTCTCCCAAGCCAGACAGTCGACCCAATCTTTTGATGTAGATGTGTATGATGCCTCATCAGCATGTGCACATTTGGATGTTATTTTCTCTGCATGTGCTGACTTTCGAACAGGTGTTTCTTGTTTCAAGAGATCCTAAATGAGCCTTCTTTCCTGTGGAGCTGCATTCACACAGCCACGGCTCAAACACACGCCAACTTTGTTTACATCTCACAGGCAGTTTGGCAAAAGAGCTCAGAACGGATGTTTATCTCCCTGGAACATCCCCCAGAGGCTTAAAATTCTGCGTTATTCCTGCTGTGAGAATGACAAGTACTTCAGCAGTAGCACCCTGAGGGTACCTGCTTCTAATTCCAGCAGGTTTTCACAGTTATCAAGAGGTACCAGAGTGCACAGCTCTTAGAGTAAGGCAGGGAAGTGATTGCATGAAAAAGTTCCTGGCAGGAGAAAATTGAGACATGCAGAAGGTAATTTTTGCCCCAGGTGAAATCCCTGCTGGCTTGAAGACCACTGCTGCTGCAGATCTCACTGCCATAATGAACCTTTTAAGCCACAACAGTCACTCAGCTGTTTGTCTGGAGCACAGCATTCTGCTCTTTGGGTTTAAACCAGCCTTGCTGACACTTCCACATCCTTCTAACATGGTTCAACCTGCTGCCCCAGTACTGCTGATACTCCAGGAATGACAGCAGGAAATCATCCAGTGATTTCCAGTTTGACTAAGGGGGCACTTGGCAATGGTGAGGTGCTCAGACAGAGTAGCAGCATCTGCAAAGTACCTGCCCGAAGGATGCTGCTTCCACACAATTCCTGCTCCTTTTTTGCCAGCAGCCATAAACTCATCCAAGAACAGGAAAAGCAGCAAAGGTGGCCACAGCCACTGCAGGTGTCAGCCACCCTTCTCCTCCTTCTCCTACCACACCCACAGAGCCTCCATGGATACTCCTGCTGCTCAGATTCTCTCTAAAGAAAGAGGCAGTTAAAGAAAAGATATGCCCAAAGGTTCACATCAATTCTTTATTCAGTAGAACAAATGGCCTCTGTGGGCAGGAATCCTCAAAAGAGGAACAAGACAAATAAACTTGGTAGAAGTTTATTGGTTTCCTCTACCTTTTTTTTTTTTAATTTAATATCTATGGAAGGAGGAGCCATACAGAATTTAACCCAAATTAACCCCTTCCTAAAGTTCTTAAACTTACAGTTCTGTAGTACTTGTTAGTTACAGAATACTCAGCAACTGCCTCTTCCCCCTCTAGGAAAGTGGGCACAGTGAGGTAAAGCACTTTTGTTTTTCAGTTTGCTTTAGGGGCAGGTACTGGTGCTTGTATTGCACCCAAAGAGCAAGGCAAGCACTTGGAGGTCTCAAGTGCAGCCCCACAAATGCCCCCTCAGGCCCCTCGTTGCTCACGATGCACCTCCAGCCCTGCTCAAGGCTGCAGTGAAATGTCTCAAGACTGTACTCAAATTTTTAAATCCTGCAGTGCTGGGTTGCTTTTCTCTGCTCAGAACACTCAGTGCTGAAGTCTGACTAAGCTGAATAAATAAAGGATCCACACAGTGGCACTTCTGTTATTATGTTACCCCATGTTTGCAATCTATCCACCCACAGATCTCCAGAAAAATAACAATTGACTATCCTGGGGACTGCCAGCACAGAAGCCAAAGGCTTTGGTGCCCAAGAATTCCTGTAAATTCCTGTTTGCAGGGCAAGGATACTGCAAGATATCAAGCAACCTCATAAAGGTTATCCTAACAATATTCATGTCATCTTCAGATTGAACAGCCAACAGTTCGGATTTCAAGTGAATCAAGTTTTAAAAGCCAAACACAGCCCTTCAGATTTGCATATCTGAAACAAAGCTGTCTATAACCATGCAAAACAGTTTGGGGTTTCTTGTGTGCTTTTTTAAACTACACCTATCCCAGATCACTTTTAAAACAAATGAAGCTTGGAGCCCATGCCTGGACCTGTTTATACCTGGACTCTGATTACCTCAAGTAGGGCAACAACAAACTCTGCAATTACAGCTCATTTCTAAGGGCAAGGGAGCTGGTTTGCAAGAGCATTCTTTGGTCACACCATTACAGCAAAGCCAAAGCAGCTTAAGACTGAAGATGTTTGCCTGACATGCACCAAACTTGCCCTAATCAGAATGTTCCCATGCAGAAATGATATTAAAGCTGTGTCTAGACTGAATGCAATTTGTTCAATTTCCTTGTGTTCAGTACTCAATGTTCCCTCTAGAGCAGAACGTGCATGTGACAACCAAGCCACCACATCTTCATAAGAAATATGAATCTATTTATTTATTTATGGCTCTTGGCTGGGCACTCTTAACACTTCAAGTGATGAAGGGAAGGTGGAAAATATGCTCACCATAAAGATTTCAGAAAAAAATGCAGGAAGCTGATACTTACATGGAGTTGAACATTCCCATCAAGGCAGTGAAGCAGAAGCCGATGGCAAACATGGATTTCATCCGAACCTGCAAGCAGAGAGGTCAGAGATATTTAAAACAACAGGCCCACACTGAGGTATTATGAGCTCACACCCTTAAAAACAGGCTTTGTACAGATCACTGAAATCAACAGAGGAAAAAGGGTGACCCAGGAGACAGAGGGGTTGTCAAAGTGACTGGGGCAGTCCCAAAGAGACTGGGTATGAAGGCAGCCACAGTGTGGGCCACTGATGGGAAGTGCTGCTTCAGGGAGATGAAACCAAGAAGTGCTCAAGAATTGTCCTGTCACCTTGCACAGGCTGGTTTTATTTTTTCCTTAAGCCTATAAAACCCATCAGGGGGGATTCCCAGGGGACTCCCAGCAGGAGATCACTACAACGACCAAAGTCATAGGAAGCCAGAAAAATTAATTCTACTTTGAAAAACATCATGGAGACTTATAAAGATGAAAATAGCTAAGGTTTGGCATGAGATGAGGCAGTAACTCTGTGGCTCATACAAAAATCTGTAGTTATTAGAGAAAATCCAGAAGGACCTTTACAGAGGAAAAGCAGCTTTGTCTGCTAATTGAACAAAGTCTTTCTGTTGGAAAACTGACTGAAATCTTCAGCAGTTGGGAACAGGCTTTAAATTTTCATACCATTGACAAGTCTCTGTTGTTATTCTTCAGTTTCTCTTCTTGTCTCTCTGGAAAGACAAAAACAACAGTTATAATCGGTTATGTCAACCTAGAAACCAGAGTGTTTTCATTTCCAGGAAAACTTAACCTCTTTGGCTCTCCAAACAAATAACACTTCCAAAATCAACTCCAGCTCTCTTTGCCAGACAGTAGAAAGTGAAAAACTGTTCATAGCCAACTGCTTCTCCACCACAGCAACATGCAGCAAGTCAGGCACAAAGAGAGGAGGCGGCTGGAATCACCCATTCAGCACTTCTGAAAGAAATGCACCCAACGTCAGATTTGCTAACTCAACCAACTCACACAGGAGCATGAGCACTGCTGCCAGGAAACAAAAACAGTGCCCCTCTACCACAGTCCCCAAAGGGAGCAGTGATCAATTTGCACCACGCTATCATAAATACATTGAATAAGTAAGGATTTCCCTTTGGAGGTCTCAAAAGGGAAAATCATGCACAGAGCTGGGAGGTGCACCTCAACACCACCAAAATCCTGCTGGTCTTAGTAATGAATTTTGCACCCTTCTCACACGTAGGAGATTCTCCTAAGAGATTTCCTACCTGAAATTCAGTAATGAGTGTATTACTGTGCTTTGCAAGAAAGACTTTGGAAATTTAGTCTGTCCTTAAATCACCACAGACTTCAAAGACACTCAGATTTTCAAGAGGGCATTTTCCATGTCCCTCACTGGAGGGCTGCTCTGGCCTTCAGCATTCCCCACTGTCACCTTTCCTGTCCCATGTCCCCGTCATGCCTTGTGCTCCTCTCAGACCAAGGATCCAGAGGGGCAGCCAGGGCTGGGAAGCAACAGCCAGCTGAAGTAAAGATGTGGATAATGAAGGAATAGCCAAAGAACAGCATGAGTGAAGAGGGTGATGCCTTAAGTTTTAGCTTTCCTATTTTCCAGATTCTGTACTGCATTAGTATGTAACTCTGAACTTCATAGAAAGTGTTAGCAAGTTCTCTTCACAGCTCAGTCAGACAAAACAATCCTTTTCCAGCCTGAGAACCAAGGACACCGCTGCAGCTTCAGGCCCAAAAAGTGCAAACAACAGGGAATTGAGGAGAGAATCTGGGAGGATGGGACTGCAGAACCTGGAGCTGGAATTGGACAATGAACCCCAACATGGAAATGGACCAAAACTTATAAAAGTGTGAAAACTCCTGACTCTGAGTCCATCTTGAGTGTAGCCACAGCCAGGCTCTTGTACTGCCCAAGGTGAATCCTTTGAAGGCCTTTTAATAAATCCCTGCTTTATTCCTTTAACACTGTCCAGCCTCTTTTCCAGGTAGCCTCTCAAGGCATCAGGGGAGGATGCAGAAGGGCTGCCAAGGGCTATCCAGCATGGGGATTTCAGTACAAGAGCCCTGCAGCTCAGAAGCTCCACAATTCTCTCCCAGGCCCCTGCTAAGCACAGGGACTCACAGTCAGTGTTATGTAAAGCAACAGCAAAATCCCTACCAAATTCCTTGAATTCCCAATTCCAAAGAATCCTCTTTGCTATTTCCACTTGCTCCTAACAAACCATCCCCTCTGGCAGGAACCTTTCAGACACCTGCTTCCTGAGCCAGGTGGAAAGTCATGTCCTGGGACATTTCAGCAACCACAGGCCAGCTCTTCAGGAATCCTATTTGGCACAAATACTTGTTTTTTCCCCTCTGCTGTTAACTAAGCATCTATTTAGGTGGGCTAAAGGTTACATAGAGGAAAGAACACAGCTCTGATTGCCCAGCATACCTGACCTATCTCTCACCTATTTCTACAGATTCAAAATGAACATGTTCTGGGTGATCTACCATTATATAAATGGTCTATTCCTGCCCAAATCACAGACAAACATCCTGTAAAGCACTTTGCTGGGTAGTTTACAGTTGGGTAAAGGCACAGAGAAAGAGGACTGGGTTAACAAGCAGCTCCCTGAGTCCAAAATCATCTTACTCTGCTCATTGGAACACAAACCATGAGGATACAGCAATAGAGATCTGCCAGAACTGGGGGTTTTTATTTTGCTTTAGTTTTGCTGTCCATCCAGCACTCGTGTGGACTCCTGGGAATGTCACTGTCTTTTCTTCCAGAAGCACATGGACACAGAAAGCAGCAGCAAGGTTTAAGCTAACAAATCATCTCTTTAAACTGAAATGACAGAAGGCTACACCAATGTTAAAGGTAATTTAGACACAATGTGACAATCGGCTCATTTTACAGCTAAAAATAAAGTTTTTTAAGTAGGAAACACCACATTAAGCCTTCCCAAGCAACTTTCCCCCTACCTCCTTGTGCGCATACATGATTCATCCCTTATGAAACCAAGTAATACCATCCACACACCTCCTGTCTCATTCTGTGCATGGAACAGATGGCAACTAAGGCAGGTCTGTACCACAGCTGTTACTTATTCATAAAGCCTCAGCTCAATATTTACTTTTTGTTAACTAAAATGGTAGAACTTGGAAGAACTCCAGCACAAGTAGATTTGCTGTGACAGCAATGCCCCACCTTGCAGAATGATTTGACATCCTTGACATCTTGACAAGTTACTGAAATCAGAGATTTCAAAACCATTTAACAGCCGTGAGTCATTTTCTGGAAGTCCAGTGTGACATTTAGGGTTTCGTTTTTCAGAAACACCAAGAGTTCATCTTTGCTTGAACACAAATGAAATACTGAAGTTATGCAGCACTTGTTAAAACACACAAC
>VZTT01074265.1:48212-78899 GCA_013400855.1 Buphagus erythrorhynchus | reverse complement strand
CCAGCAGGCCAGGTGAGAGGGGACTTCAGGTGTAGATAGCAACTGTTTTGCTCTAACTAATAAAAAACAACAAGTGATTTACTTCTTTAGGACTCTAATTTGACATTCCAGTTCCAATATGTTTGTAAAACTGAGCAGAATGTTAAGCATTCATGATAGTGCCAATTCTATATCATTTCAGTTTCCAAAATGCAAAGGAGATATGTAATACCAAAAGGAGGAAGAATAATCTAATTTTCTTCCCTACAACTTCTGTAAAAAAAAAAAAAGAAGTTGTTAAAAAAAAAGTTTTCTCTGCATGGAATTCACACCAGGAGGGCCAACAGATCCTTTTATCTATTATTGAGGATTCATATCAAGTTCCACCTGAACATGAGGAAGAATTTCTTCACTGTGAAGTGGAGCAGCCTCTGGAGCAGGTTGTCTGGAGAGGTTGTGAGTCTCCCTCACTGGGTCTGGTCACAATTCTGCGCCATGTGCTCTGGGATGACCCTGCTGGAGTGGGGAGGTTGATTGAAATGAACCACTGTTGTGCCTCCCAACCTGACTCATCCTGTGGTTCTGTGATTCTGAACAGAGTACATGACAATAGGTAGCTCCACAGAGCTGCTTAGGCGACTTGGCTCTGCTTTGAAGTTTTTTGGCTTGCCTTTGAGTTTTTCTGAAATGTTGTATGGGTAGAAATTTAGAGTGCAGGGAATTTAGACTCTAGTTATTGATTTGTAAAGATGTTTAAGCCATAGGCATTGATCTCTCTACCCTATTATGATTTTTATATTTCAAGCTTAGTTTTGTCTAACACCTGAAAATATGTCCTTTTGTATTCATTATACCAGTCAACTGAAACAGAGTGTTCAAAGGCATACAAACCCTAGTAGACCTGATTTGGAAGAACTTCTGCTAGTATTGCTAACAATATTTTTTGGTAAGGTTTTTCTGCATTTCAATATTGGATTCATTTTTTTTTCTGAGTTTACTTTTGAAATACCATTTAGAGTCACTAATTTATTTTACAGAAATAATGCTAGATAAATTCTGTTTGAAGCAACAGAACACTTGTTTTCCCATAACAATGACAGTCATTTCAGTCCCTGTACCCAATATGCCTGTCAATTTTAAGAAATTTTCAGGAAGCAATGTACCTGATGTAATAACCCTTGTGCAGATTTGTTTGCAATTGACTAAGGGGTTCAAAAGCTGTTGTGGGACAATGTAAATCTATTGATACTTTTGTCCAGCAACAACCAAGAAGCATTTATTTCTTTTTGTTCTCCTTTTGTATAAAACAATATCAATATTCATTCTTTCTCACTTTTTCAGACTTGAGGTGTACAATTCCAATTCTGCGTTATAGTTGAAGATTTAAAGTCTGGTTTAGAGCTGCAAATCATTCTAGAGGCAGTTTTCTTTACACGATAATTATGTATTAGAACTGATTTTTCCTCATCATTCCTTTCAACTGTGGACATTTTTGAGCTTATAAAGCATTCTCAATAGGTCAGTTTAAAATGAAGGATTTTGCAAGTTGTTTTTTCTTCATAATGTGGTACTTTGTTCATAATTTAATCCTGTAAGAAAACCATTCTGGTTTATGCTTATAAAGTTTTCATACACGAAAGCTGTGGCTCTAGTAATATATATAAGCACCACTTAATTGGAAACCAAAAAAATAGTGACTGTTTAAATTATTGTGCATTATTAGCTTCTTGCATAAGGAAGTTGCTCTGGTTTTAGCTTTGCAGTGCTGAATAATGCCATGTGCCAACATAGGTCTTCTGAAAAGGGGAACAAAGCTGTTGAAAAGACATCTCTTCCACTAAGAAAATTACTCCTAACTAAATCTTGTTTGCACATTGGAATAATTTTGATCTTTCTAATTGCAATTGGTTCTGAGATACCTCTGTCCATGCATCTTACCATGATTACAAACCTCTCTCAGAACCAACCACTGCTGGCGTGTCCTCAGCAGTTTTGCCTCTAGCTCTCTTAGTTAACTTAATTGCCATATGAAAGACATTTATCTTGCAGTCAGCTCCTCTGGGACTCATGGTATATTTTCTTTCCAAACAGTGCTCATCAAAACCAGTTAGCAAAAGCTTTCTGTTCCCTGTATTTTGTTTTTGTGCTAAATTTTAATTATGATTTTGACATTACATAGGATCATAGAGTCATTAAGGTTGGAAAAGACCTTTAAGATCATCAAGTGCAAACACTAACCCAGCACTGCCAAGCCCATGTAGCAGGGTCAGAGGAGACTGTTACTTTCACAATGGAATAATGTTTCCTGATTCTGCTGAAGTCATAGATCATGTAATTACCTGAGATTACTTTCCAAATTATTTTCCACTTTTTTCTAAAGACATGGTATTATGGAGCTTCCTCCATTCTAAAATTACTTAGCTGTTATCAATTCTGTTACCCTTTGCCATTCTCTTCTGATATGCGTTCTCTGTGCTGTAAGTGTTGAAACAGTCTGGGTTAAACAGTTTTACTGATAGTTGTAATACTCTAGTATTTCATATTGCCTTAAGAGCCTTTCCTATAGCATGGAAGTAATGGTTCCAGGTGTTCCTGTCTGTGACCAGCTTCTGTGGATGTTAGTCCAGCCAGACCTATGCTTCTTGCTTATCAGTACAGCCTAGCTGCCTCTGTAGTAAATTTCAGTACACACCGAAGTTTTCTGCAGCCCTGTCAAGTGGAGAAAATCAAACTGGAGTATTAAGTTCTAAGGTAAGAGGCAAACAGTTACTGACATTCATGGTTGTACAAGAGATTGCATTTGGACACAGTGGTAAACTGAAACTATCTCCATGCATTTTTGGCACAGCAGCTCAGAATTTAGAAGCCCTCTTGCCATGTAATATCCTGGAAAGTGCAAATACAAAGACTGAGGTAGAATGACAGGACAAGTGTTTGTCCAGAACCGATAAATCCTGGCTAAATACTTCTTTTCAGTATTTTTAGTGCAATCCACAGTACCCATTGTAAAGGACTTAATCACTATTTGCAGAGTTCAGTATCTCCCATATAGAGAGATACTCTTTGAGAGTAATGAGAGACACCTACATCCAAACCAGTATAAGCCACAAATGTAATCTTCTCTGAAACATACAGAGGTTCCCATATCTACAGTAACCACAATATTAACAATTGTCATTCACTTTTGGTACCAGTGTCAAGCAGTAGTGATCTGTCATAGCCTATGATCATCAAAAGTGGCCTCTGTAATACGTAGTGTGGTGGATTGACCCTGGCTAGATTCCAGGCACCCACCAAAGCTTCTCTATCACTTCCCACTGCAGCCGCACAGGGGAGGCAAAAATTGGGTGTTAGAGTAAGGGGCATGAGAGAAGGGTTTTGACAAGCAGCACTGTCTTGATATGATCCTGGCTTGGTTTTTCCTGGTGGATCTCTTGGTTATTGGACTATATTGGGTTCTGTAAGCTGAGAAAGAGAAAACCAGAAACAGAAACAAAGGAGATGGATAGAAGAGGTAGAACATAGTAAATTTCTCCTGAGTGTCTCCCATAAAGAGGAAAAAATTGGTTTCTTCTTTAAGCCAATATCCTCATTCCAATCAGCATAGGGTTAACTTTGCAGTAGCCAGGAGAAGGCATGGCTAAGACCTAGGAGGATTGTTCTATTATACCTCATGTCATTGCTGGGATCAGGGGAAGGGAGTCTTTCCCAAACAGAAGGGCTTCCTTCCTGTTGAGTAAGTGTGGTGCGGTTCTGAGCTGGAGGGAGCAGCTGGATAACTTCAGTTCCAAGCTGGAGGGGCCAGTCAGGTAGCACTGGTTCAGAGCCAAAGGGAGCAGTGGGATATTTGTTGTCAGGGGTTTCCACAGTGAATAATAACGAAGTTTTTTCTTATACTCTCTGCCTTTAGTATTGTTGCTGTTACTGTTAATTTTCTTATTTCATTGCCATTCCCAGTAAACTGTTCTTGTCTCAACCTGTGATCTTTACCTTTTGTGCCTCCAATTCTCCTCCCCAGCCCTTCACAGAGGGGAGGGGGAGCAATTGAGTGGCACATGGTTTGGAGAATCTCAGTGGGACCACTAAACCGAGGAGTACTGTTCCTAAATCACAACAACCAAAAACCTGGGATGCCATTAATACCAGATCTTCAGATTACTTGAAAAGGTTTTAGTCATCTTACAAGAGCAAAGCAGGAACATGGCAATGCACACAAGTTGTTACATTCATATGGGAGGAGCACCATTTTGGAAGTCCAGCTATGTCTTCCTGTAAATGTAGCAATGCAAGGAAATTTGAAGCACATGTGCTGACAAAAGCAAGCAGTTACCAAAGATGGTAGGAGTTCCTAGACTTTCTACTCCTAGGTTTATAATATGCTTTGTAGTAATAAAGTTGTGGCTTGTTTTGAATTCATTCTTGTTGGAACATGCCCTTCATAAATTACTTTTCAAAGGCAGAACAATCCACAGCTTATTTTTAGAGATATTTATTTTGTTTTGCCTTTCTTGGCATAGTAAAGGTATTTTCACACCTGGGATGCCACCCGGAGGAGCATGGACAAGCTCAAAAAGTGGTTGCATAGGAATCTCATGAGGGTTTAATAAGACCAAGCAAAGTGTGCTATACCTGGTTGGAGGAAGCCCTGGTATCAGTACAGGCTGAGGCATGAAGGCATCAAGAGCAGCCCTGAGAGAAGAATTTGGGGATGCTGGTGGGTGAGAGGCTGGACATGACCCAGCCATGGGCACTCCCAGCCCAGAAAGCCAAACGTGTGCTGGGCTGCATCCAGAGCAGTGTGGGCAGCAGGGCCAGGGAGGGGATTCTGCCCCTCTGCTCTGCTCTGTGAGACCCCACCTGCAGTGCTGCATCCAGCTCTGGGTCCCAGCACAGGAAGGACATGGATCTGTTGAAGCAGATTCAGACAAGGGCCAGAAAAATAATCAGAGTGATGTAGCACCTTTCTTATGAGGAAAGACTGTTTATTTGGTTTGTTCAAAGTTTGTTGTGGTTCATTGAGTATTTGGTTTGAATAGAGAAGGCTTAAGGGTGACATAATTTTGGCCTTTCAGTATCTGAAGGTAGCCTACAAGAAAGATGGAGAAAGACTATTTACAAGGGCATGTAGTGATAGAACAAGAGAGGATGACTTCAGACTGCAATAGGGTAAGTTTGGATTTTATATTAGGTAAAAATTCTTTACTGTGAGGGTGGTGAGGCACTGGAACAGGTTGCCCAGAGAAGTTGTGGATGTGCCATTATTGGAAATGTTCAAGGCCAGCTTGGATGGAGCTCTGATCAGCCTGGTCTAGTGAAAGGCACATGGCAGGAGGGTAGGAACTAGATGATCTTTAAGGACCTGTTCAAGCCACACCGTTCTATGTTTCTATGAGTTTTGTAATGCAGATACATATAAATTGTTAAAATTCATTTTAAAAGAAAAAATCTGATCATAATACAGTTTTACTCAGCCTTTTTGGTTTTGTTACTTCCTTCTTTTACTGTCTTGTGATTTTTCGTCTTTCCCACAGAGGATTTTCTGACACTCCTGTTTTATGTTTCATCATCTTGTTAAAAGTAACCTGTATTAAATTTAAGAATATTACCTGTGTGTACTATCTTCTTAAGCATTACTGAAAATGACCTTCCAGACAATTGGTTTATCATGAAGAGTTATGAGCTAAATGTGAAAATATGTTCTCTTTTTCTTCTTGCAGCCTGCAATTGATCACCTGCATACAGATGATGAGCATGAACTCAGAGGAGATAAAGAAAGCTATCTCTGTGCTGTGTGTCTGGACGTTTATTTCAATCCTTACATGTGCTATCCATGCCACCATATCTTTTGTGAGCCTTGCTTAAGGATGCTTGCCAAAGACAACCCAACCAGCACGCCATGTCCACTGTGTCGCACTACAATTGCCAGAGTCTTTTTCCAAACAGGTATAAAAATGAAAGTTTTCAGACATAGAAAAATATTTGTACTTTTCCTTCCTGTATACATTCAGAGCAAATTTTGGTAATGTTAATCCACTGTGAGATTTTCTTTCAATTTAACTCCTTCTAAGAACATTCCATCCAGGTTCTCCTCAATGTCAAGAAGCTATTTGAGACATGTTCTTACAAAATTTTTATTTTAAAAGTGAGATTCTGATAGTTTTCTTTTCTGGTAGAATTCTGGTAGTTTTCTTTTGTTCTTCTTCCTGAATAATAACAAGCTCCAAACATAAAAAACATTTCTCAAACTATCCTATTAGAAAAATATTTTTTTAATTGCTCACTTAATGGCACACAAAAAAAAGCTCTTTTCATTTATGACATTAAATTTGGACACAAGTGAAAATAAAGGCTGGCAGAACCCTTGATAATCTTCTTACATTCTCCCATCCTGTCCTCTTCTACCCTCATCTCTAGTGTTCCTTACTCTTAACAGTAGGAAAAATGTGTGTAGGTGTTGTTTGGTGTCAGATTGGGTATAGAAATAGGAGAGGGTAAGTAGTCTGTAAGTAAGTAAGTAAGTAAGTAAGCAGATAGAATATCTGAAACAGCATGAGTCAGTCTTATGTCCAAAGCTTATATGGTAGATTCAAGTACCATTGATAAAATTGCACTATGATATCTGGAGTTACGTCATTTACAGCACTTAAAACTGTGCACAGACAGATCACAAAGTAATGGAAATGACTCAGCCATGCAGGAGTGTTTGTTTCATTTTAGATGCTACAGAGATCTTGCAGAGATCCTCTTAAGCTGTTGTGAGCACTGTGATGATGACAGGTTAGGCATGCAGACTGAAGTATGATTTCACATTGATCAGCAGAGCTTCCCACCTTCTGTTTCTGGTTGTGCACAGACTCTGTCTCTGTACAGGCATAACTTTATATGATTTGATGGCAGGTCAGTTTGAGGAACTGACTGGGATAAATAAGAACTCATTTGGGTGGGAAGGAGGCATTTTTCAGATGAACCTATTGCCCCAAGATGATTCACTGAGCAGCTGCTGGTGGCCAGGGATAGACACTGGCTATCCCTGCATTGACTGCACTGCAGCAGAGAAAATGGATGGAAAGCTGCAGCCCGAGCACTCTCAACCCCCTGCCTGTCCGTGGTATAGAGATTTCAAGCTGTTTTCATTTCATTTCCCTAATGTTTGATGCTCCCTACAATTTGATGTACAGATGAAGTGTGTTTCACTGATAGAGAGTTAGGTTTTTCTAGGGCTATTTAAATTTTAAAAAAGCAATTTAGCAGTTTTCCTGCAGAAAATTACTACTGGGAGAGCACAAAAGAAGAATAAAGATACTTCCTAAAATGTATTTGCAAAACTTTTCAACATGTTACAGTCGTCTATGTGAAATATTACCAGGATTATTTGTAGCCTTTAAGTACTTAACATACAATGTTTAAAAATGTCTGGTGGGAGAGAATGAAGAAGAAGGAGCCAGATTCTTCTGAGTAGTGCTCACTGCAGCACAAGAGACATTTGGCACAAATTGAAATGCATGAGATCCCATCTGAACACATGTTTTTTCATGTGAGGGTGTCAAACAGGCTGGTCGAAGAGGCTGTGGAATACCCATCAAAACCGAGCCAGACATGGTTCTGGGCACCAGTGCAGCTTACCCTGCTTCAGCAGGTTGGACTAGCTGTTCTCAAGACATCCCTTCAACCTTACCCACTCTGTTAAGTATTAAATAGGTACGTAGCTTTTTTGAGGGAAAGGATTTATGTGACTACGGTGTCATAGATAAGTAAATAGAGTCCACTATAAATAGTGGACCATAACAATATATGCTTTGTATTAAGAACTTCAGATGAGAGATCTGTAGCTATTTGTATATTGCCATTCAGTATATAGCAATATGTGCTTGATTTAGCAATATAATTAAAAATAGGTGTGCTAATGTAGCTTTGTTTTATTATACATATATTAAGAAAAATATTTTGAAATTTTCCAGTGCATAACATACCGAGCAACTTTTAAATTAACTAAGGGGGTATTGATGATGATATCATATCCTTAGAGAAATTAGTAAAATCAGCACATTAAGAAGGTGGATGGTGCCAGAGCAATGTAAAGCATAGTAATTTTTTTTTTTCACTCAGAAGAGTTATTAAGTCTTTTAAAAGTTATGCCAAAGTCATTGCTGCTATAGATTTGTGCAGGCAGCAAAGTAAAGTTGCTTGTAGTCTTTACATACTTCTCTAATGCTGAAGCTGGGATGTCTTATTTCGCTCACTGAATTAGTTTGGATGCTTTCTGCAGCTTTCCATGTGTATATGTGCATTAGTTTTACAAAGATATGTCAAAAAGAAAAACAATTATGGATATATTCAGAAGTTCACTTTTAACTTGTAGAGTTTTTCAGACTGAACAGAACTGCAACAGAAGGATGCATGTAACATGTAAAAAATAGAAGTCTAAGAGGTCAATTATCCATCAATTATGGAGCAAAACAGTGTTTAACTGAGAGCTACAAAGCCGTATTTGACTCATGAGGGTAATTCCTCTGGCCAGTTGCCTTGATAAACTGAGCCTTTTTTATAGGATCCTTTAAGCACGAATTGCAGTCCAGGTAGGTTGCTCTGATGGCGTTTACTATGCATTCCCATCTTTCTTAAAGGCTTTCTTAGAAGCCCTTCTCCCATCAGAATGAACTCACATCTGATTAGAGGATAGCATGCCCAGGATATACCTAAGAAAATAGCTTTTGAGCTGATTATAAGTTACCAAGAATCTTTTAAATGCTTCACTTACCTGAAAAGCGACCTTCTACACTTCCATACATAAAGTTTCATTTCTGTTGTTTGCAAGAATGGCCAGATCTGACATGCATATGCAATAAGTCCACCACTTTGGAGAAATGCAGATTGAGGGTAGTGGTTGTGCAAGGGAGGTCCAGACACGGGGCAGGGAAAGAGGGTCACATACATACAGAAGGACAGATGACCTGGCAAGCCTGAGGGGATCTCTCATTGCAAGCCTAGCCAAGCAACCTTCTAGAAGTCACTGAGACTTGTCACCCGCTGCCTTTTCTGAAAAACAGGAATTAGATGCCTCACCAGAGGTTTCAGTATTTAAATTTTAATAAAATTGAAAGAACTATGTTGATTTCTATGGTCTGTAGCAGGAAATTAAAATGTTCTCTATCTGTGCTGTGAGAGGCAAGCAGAGTTTCATCAGAAGCCTGAATCTGAATAGTACTTAATCCTAAAATGTTCAGTAGCATATAAAGCTCTTTCAACAAAATCTAAAAAACACTAGTGAAAAATACACATTTTGTTCATTTTACATTTAGGAGAGAAAAAGGCCTTTTTTCCTTCAGATATCAATTTATACATGCAGTAGCTCTATTTTCACATAACGAGATAGAGGATTTGAAGATTCTGTGCTCTTCATGTATTGTGTAGCCTCATTCCAGCTGCATTGTGATATGGTGAAATAAAGGATAATTTTTAGAATCAGACCAGCATGGGGTTTTTACTTCGAATCTGCTAATGTCTTCCTCTTACACAGAAAAAGCTACTGGAACCAAAGGAATTTTTTCTTCTTTCTGGCGTCTACTCACAAGAAGCTTAGCTTTCTTAAATTTGCCAGAGAAAAAAAATTTTATCCTTCCATAAAATATTTATTATTAGATTAGTATGTTCCATTACATTGGACCACATAAAGTATTAAAACACAAGCCTTCCCAAAAAGCCTGTGAATGTCTTCTTTTACTTTGAAGGTACAGAAAGAATTATGGTATCATCTACTCTTAGTATATATCTGGAGCCAGCTTGGTTTGGGGACACAAATTGTGCAGGGGTTTGATGGCCAGGAGGTTGAAGTTTTTCCTGTTAACTACTAGCTTAGAAACCTTGTTTGTTATCAGCAGATCAATTCTGTGGTAGTAAAATATTGTTGATTTAAATTGTTTTCCATTGCATTGCTATGGATAGATTAGTTTGGCAGTTTTGAGTTGCAATCATGTAGGTATTTCCACAAATTATACCATGAGAAGATGTTGATTCCTTGAGATTAGTACATAATGCCAACTCCTCCAGTGTGTCGTGAATCATTCTACAAATGTTTTCTTAGTTCCTGTTAATCCAAAGTATTTTTTTAAATCAAAAAAAAATTCAGGCTGTTCTCCTTCCTTTGCATTACCGACTATTACTGAGTGTTGAGGTTAAACAAAAAGCAGTATGAACTGAGCATTAGTGACACAGTCATTTTTACGAATATAATTTTTATTCATAGAGGTCATCATAGTTTTGTAAGTTCCAAATAGCTTGATTTCTTAAGTACATAATTTTGCCAGAACTTGACATCATCTTTTATAATTCTTTTTTCCGAAGTAACAGATTGTTTAAGATTTGATCTTACTATATATGGAAATGCTTGGGTAAATGTGATTTTTAAAAAAATTAGATGTTATAATCAGAAGAAGGATTACACAGTAGAAATGTCATTTTTATTTTGTATAAATTTATGTAAATTACTGCTTTATTTAGATCATTGATGTATGTATTCTTTCCCCTTAATTATTGTAGATCTGAATAACTCTACCAGATCTTTTTTCCCTATGGAATATTTGAATCTAAAGGAAAACTTTCAAAAATCCAATTCTGCTAAATGGCCTCTACCAAGTTGCAAGAAAGCATTCAGAGTTTTTGAAGGTAAGATTTTAAATTTTTTGCCTAAATATCATTCAATCTCAAGTGTAATATTTGAAAATAAGACTCTGATTAATACATGCCATTGGCAAACAGTTAGATGATTCTTAAAGTAGAGATGAGTTTAATTCTTGTGGATGATTCATACACAGTGCTATGAATTTAAAGATAAACTTCAAACTGTAAGAAGACAATTGTGTATGTACCTTTTCATTTAATTTTTAATCTTTAATTCTGTGCACATTATCAGGGTAATTGTATGTAGCTCCATCCTTAGAAAAATTTCTGTCTGCATACTGGAATAAAGAAAATTACTCTAGGAAAAAAAGTTACTGGTTCTGAGTATGGTCAATAAAGACCTCTCAAAAAAAATCAGAATCAGTCTTTTATGAAAAAAAGTCAAATAAAAAGTTTTGAATAATATATATTATTCTGTACATAATACATATGAAATAGAGTAATGGGTATGGGTGTTTTAGTTTCATTTTCTCTTTGTTGTATGAAGAAAGCTTAGTCCTCTTGTTGCTACTTTAACACATAAACATTTTCATAATTAACTGATTATTAACTGAACAACATTTAAGTTAGACCACCTAAATGCAGGATTCACTGTTTACCCGTATTTCCCTGTTTTCAATCTAATGACCTTTCTTCACCAGGCTTCATGTACATTTATTTATATTGTTACTTGTAAATACTTTTCATAGTGCTGAGTCTTGCTAGCAGGTACAATTTTCCCATTTGTAAGGACAGAGTGCTTCTAAAAGTATGTGAAAAAAATAAAACAAGACTTATATTTTATATTCCTTTGTAAGTCTACCCAGACCTTTGTAGAGGTGAAACTTGATAAATTCTGGTACTCCAGTTATAAAATCATAGCACATAAGGTCACAATTTGATACTGAAAATGTCAAGAAATGTTCCTGGCTGTCAAAAATAGCCGACTTGAGAAGTTTGAGGACTGGTAGATTATCTTTGGTACTACTCAGAGAAGAAACCGTTGGCAGGACAAACTAAGAAGACCATTTATTTTCTCTAACAGGAGTTAATGCAGTATGGGTGTTAATGCTTGATTAATTTTAATATATATTATATATTTAATATATAATATTTAATATATATTATGTGACATAGTTCCTTTAAGTTTTGTAGTGTTATATGAATTATGCTTTTTATAAATATATTTCACAATGCTAAGCATTGTACAAAGCATAAATAATTAGAAATGAAAGATCTGGAGAGGTCATACAGTTTCAGTATTGTGCCACCTGAAAATCTGCCATGTTGTTCAACAAAGGTAATTTTGAATGCTGGAATTATGTGTCTCCAAAGGGTAGCCTAAAAGTCCCACAATAAATAGGAACATGGTTAGATATAGTTAATAAGACACATGAACCAAAAAGCTGTCTGAACCTTTGTCTTTGCATTTCTAAATAAAATGGTTGCTGCTATGTCTCTCTTACGACTTTTTATTTCAATAAAAACTACTGCAAGTTTGTGTGCTTTCAAAATGCAAATATATATTTTCTTCCTAGACTGTTTATTTTGGCTTATATCTAAATTGTGCTTGACAACACCTAAAGTTCCATATTTGGTTTTCATAATTGCTTGTGTTCTCTAGCTCAGGAGGCTGCTAGGAACTTAACAGGCATAAAATACTGAGAATAGTGGCAGCAAAAGTCTTCTGACACCATATTAGATTCCATTGCAAATGCATACTCTGATACCACTGAGATCTGAGGGGATAAAGAGGGTACTTAAATTAATTTTCTTTTAATTAAGAATCTAATAGCCTAATAGGATGTTAGAATTTCAGAAGTCAAATATAAAGAACAGAAAGAAGACTAGGGTGGGTACATGAGTAGAGTGACTGGAGTCACTCCAGTGATATGGAAAAGGGATATGATTACCGTGCTTAGAAAGCAATAAAATCTTGCAAATTTGAATGTGAAAATAACCACCTCTATATAGGAGTGCACTGTCAAATACTGCAATACAATACTGCATTGTCAAAGAAGAAATTCTGTTGCCATGTTAGAAATGGATATGCTCTTTCACTTTCATATCCAGCAGGTCCAGTGTTCACTGAGAATCTAGAAGCTCTTTTTGTATGATTCCAGCTTTCATTGTGACAAAACCTCTTCCACAATATCATTTTAATACCACAGATACAAAAATAGTAAACTTTAACCAGTACGTCACTTATTAGAGATGCTAGATAAAATCAGATTGGGATATGAGGAGAGAAGGATGGCCGTTAGGAAGCCTAGATTATATACAGAATTTATCAGGTTAACTTATTTTGCCTTTCTGGACATTGCAGAGCTGCTGGATAAAATCAAGAATTTCCTCTTTTTTGTTACTTTTTTTCCTGAACTGATTCACTAAGCCAAATATATTTGGTAATATACATGTGAGTCTTCTTTCATATGAGATTTTCCATGAGGAATGTAGAATTATCTTTAATAATACAACCAACCATAGCTTTTCAGTTCTTATGCAAAAAGAACCCTCAGCACTGCAGCACTTCTGGGCTTTAAGCTGATGAAAATTGCTCCAGATTAGTTTGCCCTTGTATTGCACTGTATTTTTTCCAGTAAAATAATCAACGGAATTTCCATTTGTTTCATAAACATTACTTATGGTATTGCTCTCTATATTGTATGCTGTGTTTGGTCGATGATAGGTCAATGATAAAATGGAAACCCTATTCAAGAAGGAAAGCAATTCTTCTTTTCCCATTCAGCTTTTTAATACATGGAAAGGTTAACAAGCTAATTTTAAATATTTCTCTAAAATATCTGTTTCATATGAGATAAACAAAGATAGTATATTAGTTAATTTTTTGAGTATTGACAACTTTAAAAAAATGTAATTGCACAGTAGAAATAACATCTCAATTACTAGTTTCCTTAAATAGATTTTAGAGCAGATAAATAGTGTAGTTTGAACAGGAGAGTTAAATAGCAAATACACTCAATTGGATCCTATTATCATATATTCATAGTTGAATAACTTTAGTGTGGCCTTTGTATGCCATTAAGGTGGAATTGTGTTCCGTAAGTGCTGTACAGTCACAGGAAGTTCACCAACTAAGGGTAAGTCTCCAAAAGTAATGTGGGCTAAAATGAGTGATTAGAATAATTTAAATTGCAAATATGATACTTAATTTGACAGTGATTTTGGTGTAATCAAGTGCAGAAATTAAAAATGACTGAGACATTTAGTACCCTGGGACTAAAAGTGTTTTGTCAAAAGCTTTTGCATAAATCTGAGTTAGAAATACATTGAAGAGATAGAGGATAAAGCAGTCAGGATAATAATGGTAGCATTGTAGGTGGATGCTGGCTGCCTGCATATAGAGTAAGGTTGTAGAGATGGCCCAAGAAAAGTAGAGGCAGGTGCTCAGAACAGGAGAAGGGATTATGAAACCTCTGAGTTACAGCCTTTGGTGACTATTTGAAATCATAATTATTCCTAGGCTAATAGGAATTGCCTCCAACTGTTGCTGTTGCTGATGTTTTTATTTAAAATATGGCAATTAAATTGAAAGTCTAGTTAAAAATAGAACATTTATTTCTATATTAAACATTTTCAAATGTTTAATCTAGAAAACATCCCCTCAATGTTGTATACTATGAAATCTGTGCAGATTCTTTCTTGATCTCATCTCTTTAGGTACTTAATAAAAACATTGACTTCTGCATCAGTCAAGGATTGCACAATAGAGTGTTTTCCAAGCCTAATAACCCTTCGTGAAAATTACCACCACCTCAGTAGGTCACATCTGCAATGTCCCTTTATGTAATCATTCTCTAGAGAAAATGGTGAAAATTTTCCTTCAGAGGAAGCTTTTAATAATACCTGTTGGTATATTTCTTTATATCTCTGTCTTTAAAATAGGGGTACAATACTAAAATTTACTTTCTTGATTCAAGATTCTTATTATCCTGATTTCAGTTTGATAGGCAACGAAGGCAGGATGTTAAAAACAGAAAAATTACAGGTTTTAAGTTCATAATTCCTTGTGTAAAAGAACCAAAAAATGTGTTTTTCAAGTTCAGGTACTGTGATCTACTGAGAAGAAAACAAGACAAGTGTTACTGAAAATATTAGGTGCAGCATTTAATTTTTGCTATAAAGAGTAATGCTGGCAGAAGGCTCCCAGAATACTCCTTATTTTGAACTATTTTTCTCAAGCTCTACTATTCCATCCCATCAGGGTCACCCCGAGCAGGTTACACAGGAACTCATCCAGGTGGGTTTTGAATGTCTCTGGAGAGGGAGACTCTAGAACCTCCCTGGGCAGCCTGCTCCAGTGCTCTGCCACCCTCAACATAAAGTTGTTCCTCATGTTGAGATGGAACTTCTTGTATGTTAGTTTATGGTTATTGCTCCTTTCCCAGGCTCTGGGCACCACTGAATAGTCTGGCATCATCCTCTTGGCACCCACCTTTGAGGTATTTATATGCATTGATGAGATCTCCTCTCAGTCTTCTCTTCTCTAGACTAAATAGGCCCAGCTTTCTGTCTCTCCTCATAAGGTTCTTCAGTCGAGCTTGTGAAATCACAGTAAATTTGTACGCATGTATTTCTCACTAAATGCATTTGCAATCTGCAGTCTTCACAGAAAGTGTATTTTCTGCCTAAAAAAGACACACTTCACTGGAAAGTGTTGTCTCAAGTATCTGTTAGGCTTACAGTACACTAATACAGAAAAGGCAGAATCCAAGCCTGCTGGTTTAGTGTCTTAGGTCAGCTCCACTGATGGCAACTTTGTCATTTTCCTGATTTGTCAGCACTTGGACCCTAACTCTTGCACCCATTTTCCTTGCCCACAAGTTCTTTCAGCCCCTGCTGGTAAAAAAGTGCAAGACTGATTTCTTGATTCCAGAGTCCCCCTTGGGCCCCATGAAGCAGCTGTGCTTTAACTAGCCTTTATGTCTCTCCTTCTGCACCTTGCCAAGTAGAAGTCAATCTGAAAGGAAAAGAAAATGGAAGAGGAAGTTTGAAATAAAAAGGTCATTGCCACAGAGATGTCAAGCTTCAGCTTCAGGGCTGCCGCTTCTTTCCCTGTTATTTTGCCAACAGTGTTAGTACAAAACATTGTGTATCAACAGCCTTGTTTATCTTTTAAGCTGTTTTG
The DNA here is from genome assembly GCA_013400855.1 of Buphagus erythrorhynchus. NCBI lineage: Eukaryota > Metazoa > Chordata > Aves > Passeriformes > Sturnidae > Buphagus > Buphagus erythrorhynchus. Next base: position 63,115 of record VZTT01074265.1, on the reverse strand, counting down.
CAGAAGCTGTTCTTTAGGGACTCCTTCAGAGCCACATTCTTATTGAAAAGGGTGTTCTGTAACCTTTTTCCAGTCCTAAAGACTGCCTCCAGCACTGGCCTGTGTAGGAGAGTAATTTACTGCTCAGAAATTATGGTTGCTGATTAGTCTCTATTGGTTCATCAGTGCACTGAAGGGAATGAAATTCTGTTTAATTTGTATGTGTCAGGATTTTTTGTTTCCATTTAATCATGATATTGTAAGACTGGTGTACCAGGAATATTGATAGTTGTAATTATGCAACACCAAGCATTGTTATAGAACGGCCATGGCAAAAAAAGTATACTGGAGCCTTTCCCCATTTTACATGTCCCTGAATGCATGTTAGATTGGCATCTTTAATTGTGCTTAGGCAACCAAGTGTTCATACTGGTCAGTGAGACAAACTAAGAACATCTTGGACCTCTTATGAAGCTATGGTCCCACAGCTGTACCAGAGACACCCAAATGAACTTGTAGGGGAGTTAGAGGTATCATGGTTTTGACTCTGCAGCTTACAGTTCCTAAAAGCTTTTAAGAAGGTCCTTTTCTAAAGATGTTCAATAAAATATAGGTGTGTTCAGGATAAGAGGGAAAGTCCTTTGAAGCATTAATAGCCAGTTAAAAGATATCAAACAAAGAATAGAAATATATGATAAATATTTCTCACTGAAGAGTTATCATATGGGTCCTATATGGGTCTATATTACAGTTAGTATTATCTAGTATATTTTTGACAAGATATGAAGATGTAACATTTTCTTAAACTACTCAAATATTTTTGGATAATAAAAATTAAAACCAAGCGTAACAGTGGCAGGAGACTGTCTTGGTACCTAGTATTCTTCAGCAGTGTTTACACTGTTTTACTTTGATTGCAAAACAAGGTAGTTAGAGGGAAGGGTACAGACAAGAGAAAAGAGAAAGTCAGTTTTAAATTGTTTCCTGATGAGGAATATATAAATAGACTAAAATGCTTCACACAAAGAAAGAGATTACTAAAAGAGGGGGGGATGATTGCAGTAATTAAGATCATGAAAGGCTGACAGAAGTGTATCTGCTGCTGTTATTCACTTTCTCGTAATAAAAGAGCTAGAACTCTGCAAAAGAACTAAAACACATTAAATAAAATTATCATTACTCCAGAGCATGGGTTCAAATAATGACAGATTCTTATTCCTGTTAAACTCAAACACCACATTTTTCTGCAGAGATCCTGGAAATGCAAGTCCCTGGGACTGAGAAGGAAAAGTATTGCAATAAGCTTGCCTTGGGTTTTTTTTTAATCCCAACCAATTCCTCATAGTTTGACTTGTCAGAGAAAGAATGATGGGGTAGGAAGGCCTTTAGACTACTCAGTATGCCTGTTTTATAAGACACTGTTTTACAGTTGATAAAATAGTGTCTTCCTTTACAATTTTATCTAAGCCATCATAAAAGGGTTTTATTCTATTTATTTATTAAATAAGATCACATAAATATTTACTATTTGCTCTCTAGAGACAATTGAAAACAATACATAATCTTAGTTTAACCATATTAGGTAAACTAAATTACTAGTGTTTTGAAGTGGTAGTCTTTCATTCCAGAATTTGTTCAGAGCATAAAGTATCTCTTGGTTTTAATATTTATGTTTTATGAAAAATTCTGCTGTGATTAGTTCAGGTTCAGATTGGTCTCTGGGAGCAAGTAGAAGCAAAGATGCCTTTTTTCTTCACCAATGACAGGAATTACAAATAGTTTTCATGTGTTTTAGTGGAAGTGGGGAAGAATCCTTGCCAACTATGTCAAGAAGAATAGGGAATAGGGAAAAAATTGTTATATTATATTCTTAATTAGCTGTTAGCTATAGCTGTTAACTATCACGTTTAGCAAATTTTATGTCATGCATTCTTCCCCAGCACTGAAATGTACTGCCTAGGAGAGCAGTTTGTACTCATGCAGCCACTAAAGAGTTTCAACTCTGCTGGTGTAAATACATCTTAACTCAAAAGTTAAGTTTGCCTGGTGTTCAGTCTGTTGATTTGATACCTCACAGAAACCCCGTTTGCTATAAGAATAATAATTTTGATTGATAATAGATGGTAGCTGTATCAGTTGGCTTCATCACTGTCAATGAGTTGATAGGGAAGAAAGTAGGACAGCCACGTATGTCAGATTTCGTGGTTATGATGACCCCAAAACCCGGAAAAAGTCCTTCTTGCCAGCCTGAGCCTTGATGAAGGAATCAGGAGACGTAGCTTGTGCTTCTCAAGGTTGTTTATTTTCTTCTTATCTATAACATTCTCTTTCTGTCCTGCGAGCTCCTCTCAGCAGATGGGACACGAGGTTCTGTGCCCCTGTGGGCTGGTACTGACATTATATACTACAAATTACGTGTGCTATATTTACAGTCCCATACCAATAGTTATCACCTATGTTGGACAGTGAGTCCCTACTCTAACCCAATAGAAAAGTGCCACCGTTACAGTGAAACATGGAAGACATGAAGAAGAAGAAGACACGCCCAAATCCCTCCATCTTGTCCCTTAAACCCCAATCCTAAAACCCCTAAATTCTACTTTTCTCACCCTATAACAAACCCATTGCTATTAAACCCTTGTAGCCTGTAATTCTTCTCTCAGAGCTGGCAGCCTTTCCCATGGGCTGCAATCAAAGGCACAGGTGCTATTGGCTCCCTGCCATTGTCTCGAATGATCCAGGGGAGCCAGAGGGATGTCCTGGACTCCCACACATGTACAGTGTTTTTCCTGCCTAACATGCCTGTGATTACTACTTCATACACCTGTACCAGTGACAGATAGCTCTGTGCCCGTCCCAAATTTGGACATAAACACAAGTTCACTTTGATCCTGAAGCATTTATTGGACAGAAACCTGACAAGATTTTTGGAAGAATGTGGTGCTTGCACAGCATAATTGTAAAAAGTTAGGCAACATTTTTTAGGCAATACAGAGTTTTGGAGACCCTTTAAAGTGAAAACAAAAGATACCATTTTAATTTGATGAAGGACAAAAGAGGAACCATGAAAGCACTCAAGGTGATGTGTAAGAATAATAAGCAAGAAAAGGTAATCATATTTTAATTAGTTCAGAGCCGGACTAGGCATACCTTCTCAAAGAAGCCAGAGATGTGCAAACAGCAGAATAAATTCAGGAGCTTTGGTGAATATACTCACTGAGTAGATAAAGTTCAATGTTTGATGGCACCAGAAAAAATCAGAGATTAAAACCATTACACATCTAATCAAGCATTAAAGGAAGGAATTTTTAACAGTTCATAATAATTTTCTTTTTATTTCAAATAGCTTCTTGGTTGTTAACTTTTTAATAACCCTGCTTTATGAAAATTTATTTTTAATTTTCTGTTGAACATCTATGAAGTCTTTTTAGACAGAAATCTTGGCTAACTTCCTAAAAAATTGGTAAGTACTGCCAGCATGAGAAAACTTTCAGTTCAGAAAAAACTGTGCCAGCTTTCTAAAGATACAACCTTGTACTTTAGATTTTTCATTATCTGGAGGAATATTTCTTTTTTTTTGCTCAGATGGGAAATAGGAATTTTGGGCGTTGATATTAGCTAAAGCTGAACATGCCTTTTTTTAAAGACAGTGGCATGGCTCCAAGATAGGTCGTTCACCAGTTTCTCCAGAGAAGTTAAGGGAGTCATTGTCTCAGTTTGAAAGACAGGCATTTGCTAAGAAAAGGCAAGAGCCCTTTCCCTGAGATGGAGAGTGCGACTCCCTCCCCTCCAATTATTATAATTTTGGAATCGGGGTCTTTCACGCAAAACATATGGGGATAGGAATAACGGTTCTTTACTAATGTATCTAACAAGGCACACAAAAGAAACAACAGCAGCTATAAAAACTGACCCCAAACCAGAGCAGTGTAACTCGGTTCCAGCCCGTTCTGGCCGCAGGCTCCTCTCCCTGCGCTCAGTCCCCGCTGCTGTGGGCAGGGCAGGCCCCGCGCCCCTGAACAGGCCCGGGGGATGGCGGCGGCGGCCCCGCTGTGAGAGGGATGGAGGAGCAATCCCCCCGCACGGGGTCGGTCGTGGTGCTCGGCACAGTGCCCGGAGGCAGCAGGATGAAGCGGGAAGGCAGCAGTGCGATGTCCGACAGCAGGGAACGGGGCTCCCGGCGCTGGGATGGCGGGGAGGGTGGTGGGCAGAAACACCGGCCGCCTTCCTCCGACTCTAGGAGCGAGCAAGAGCGAGAGGAGGCCCCTGTCCCACCTTTCCTTTTCCAGTGTTCCCCTGTCCCCACCCCCTTTAAGAGAAACTGTTACTAGAGAGGGTGTAGCCAAAATTACTTAGCATAACAATGGGAAAAATTCCACAGAAAGAAAAGGGAAAAATTCAACCTCCAACAGTCATGTTGCCAGATTTGCAAATAAACTAAATGTTTTGCGTAAATGCACAGAACCTTGTCTTACAGAGGGATGTGGTGAGGCATGCCTATTATATATATTCCCTCTGATCTCTGCTGTCACATTTTCCCTGTTTTAAGAGAAGTAGGGCAAATTCGTTAATTTATTTTTAAGGAAATATTTGCATTACTATTATGTACTGTTATCACTAATGTTGGCTTGAAACATTAAAGCCAGAAGCACTGAAAGAGTTGTAACAGGAGTTACAAAACTCTGCAAAGTTTTTGTTAAATCGTCATTAGTATTAAATATTATGTTTTGACAAGATACAGCTGTCGTGCAGGTCACAAAATAAGAATCTAGAGAGAATTAAGCAGCATGCCAAGTAGCATTCACAGTAAAGACATGAAACAATATGACATATTTTTTTAATGTTATTCTATACTTTTTCAGTCTCTTATTATATAGTAAGTCTACATATAAATATCAATAGTGTTTGCCTCTCTATTTATTGTGAAGTAGCAGCCTGTAAAAACAGAGCCTAAAGGGATGTAAGTACTTAGGGAGGGAAGAACGAAACCAGAGGGAGCTGATGCCATTACAGCAATGTGACACAAAACAGGTGAAGGTTTTTCTGATGATAACTTAGCAAGAGTTGCTAGCAGCTGAAATACAGTATTTGGCCATCTGGGAAGATGACAAATACAACATGATATACAGAAATTTTCAGTGGTAAAATGTCGGAACAGCAGGAGAGAGATGAATGATGTTGATGATGAGTAAGCAATTAGATAGAGACCAGGAGAGAAGCAGAAAGTAAATTAAAAATAAGACGAAAACTCATTGATTTAGAATATTCTGAATACTTTTTATTTTTTCATATAGATTATTGATGCACATACCACAGAAAATTAAATACCTCAAGCTGCTGTTTGAAATTCTCTGTTTTTCACTGTCTGCATTGTCATGGCAAAGAGAGAAGTTGTCCACAAGTTAAATTTGCTCTTAATATACAATTTATTTACAAGGAAATGTGAACAAAAGTGTCTTAAAGGCACATGTATGAAAATTACCATAACTGTAATTTGTATGTCATCAATATATATGTACAAGTCTTACCTTTAAAATCAAAGGAAGACATTTTATGGTCAAGAATGTATGCAACCTATACATTTAGATCACTATGACATGCATAAGACCATGCTGCTTCATTCCTTGATATCAGTCCTCAGCTGTTACCTAATATTCTGACTGTTTGGATAATACTTTTTGTTTTTTGGTTTAGGGGAAGAAAGAAAAAGCAAACTGTTACTTAAACAAAATAAACTGCTTGCTGAGTATCTTCCAAAATTCCTTCAAGTCTTCCAAAGTCAAGTGATTTTTAGACTGTGACATGTGGATTAATTACTCCCATTTTAGTATGTATCCTAGCAGTTAAGCTAGCCAAGTGGCTTCTATTTGTGAGTATTGATAATTATAGAATAATCACTGATGATTATGTTTTCTGTGATAATAATCGTAGACTGAGCTTGTTTTCTAAGGTCATTATGCCCTGCCATAGTCCTCTCGTTTCTTGATTCCTTTATTTTCAGGAAAATAAGCAGCCCAAAACAGAAATTATAGGTTTTTCTACTTTTTCTTTGAACTTGTGAGAGGGACTGTTATTGAATTATTGTTATTGGATAATTCTCATAAATTTGGTAAATATATTTTGTATTTAATAAATGAGTGAGATTTTTAGTTATGCAGAATAGCCAATGTAAAATGTGTATGCATGCATTTAATGTGGCTTTATGGATTTTGGCATTAATTTTTAAACTTCCTTATTTTCTTTTCCAACAATCTGCTATTTGTCACAATATACAAACTAACTTAATGGGTTCATATTTTAATCAGTAAAAGCTGATTTATTTAGCTATAAAATAGCAAAAGGTAACTGTCTCTTGACTTTTTATTTCTTTTTTTGCTTAGTATTCTCAATGTTCTTGTTAACTAGTGAAGAGATATTTTTTCTTAGAATTCGAACTAATAGTAGGAATGTGCAAAAAAATTCACTTATAAATAATTCTCACTGAAATCTGACAAGCTGTATTTGAATGGAAAAAGATCTTTTATTTATTTCCAATCCAGACTAAAACTGTCAAATCTCTTTGTCAAGTGAAAATAATTGTAATTGGAATGGAATGCTCTTTGCAGTTAATTTAAGGGATTGACCATAAATGATCTAAAGAAATGCTAAATTCAAGTATGGCTTTTATGTATTGATTTTCAGTTAATAACCTTGAATTCTGGGTTTATTTTGTTTACACATCTCTGTAGAAAAACTCTGAGATTAGCTACCAAAAAATATTGTACTTAAAATTTTGAAAATAATATGGGAAGTTAGAGCAGTATGAAATAAATATTTTTAAGAACTGTCATTGTTACAGGAACTTCTATTAATTGTTTTGGTTGGGTTTTTTTATCCTTTCCATTTTGTATATGTCTGGTTCATTTTGGTATATTAGCTTCCAAGATCCATGTAGGATTTATAAAGTTTTAAGAGAGGGGAGACTATTCTTAGATATAAATGCCAATAGTTTTGCTTATACCAGACAGCAAGAACCATTGTTTGCCTGGTACTTGATTCTGTCGGGACTGAAGTTTTTACAAGCTTTTTGTTTAGACAAATGAAATGTACATCAGAGACACTTCTACATTTTAGGGTTTCTGCATAGTTTTTTCTGTAGCATGTTGTTCTTCTTTTCATGTTAAATGCCTTATGAAAGTCACAAAACAGACATCTAGCTGTAACAGTGGTTCCCAACTCTTGCCTTATGGAAAGGAGTGTCCCTTGTGGAATCAATATGAAAGGCTTCAGGACATGGCTTTTTCAGATTTTCACAGTAACCGATTGCTTATCTAGACTCTTTTAGACAGGGTTCTTTGACACCTTTAAAAAGCAGTTACTGTGTGTTCCTCACTAAATTGCCTACGTGCAACTGATTTGTTCATGTGCGGAGGGCATCTGTATCATATGCACAGTGGCTTCAATAAATCACATTTTAAGCATGCACAAATTACTGCTTAAACACGATTTACCTCTCTGAGACTGTGATAGAATTCAACACTTAAAGCAAAAGCCCAGCAAAAGTCTATAACTGGTATGAAGACAACATAATGAATGTAAAAATGATTTCAGGAAAGGATTTTACACCTTAAGTACATTTTACATCCAGGTTTTCTAAAGCCCAACAGTATCAGAAAGTAGGATTTGGATTATGGGGATGGAAATGAAAAGGAGAGATGTTTCAGATATCATGTAAGTTTAGTCATGAATATGAGGTGCTGGCAGCCAGTGAGAGCCCGCAAGAAGGGCAAGAGCAAGGAAATATGCAAAGAGTGCAGAGAGAAAGTGAGAGGAAGGCAAGAGCAGGATAGTGAGGGAGGTTTGGAAAGATTATTTTTCTGTGGAAAAGGCCTTGGAAGGTGATAGTAGAAGTTTTAACATAGGAAAGCTGAAGGTTCTAGTGTGCATCCTGGAGAAAGAAGAGCTTGTAATTTGACACGTCTCTCTCTAGAAAAAAAAATCTTCTGAGACAACAGGTGTGTGGAACTGAAATACTGGGGCAAGAGAGTGATGAGGTTCAAGCTTTTCATACAGAAGAAGTGGATCTCTGGATCTGAGAAGGATGGTGGTTGCATTGAATGGCCTTGGTTTGGGGAAGGAACTGGATACTTCGGGAACTTGAGTTTCAGTGGAGAGCTTGAGACTGAGTTAGAGTTTGGGGCACAAGAAGTCAATGGGACACGCTTGCAATCATTCACACTGTATAAGTGCTATTCTCTCATAAACCTCTCTGGCAATATATGATTTTTCTTTTTTGGAAATACAAATCTCACAGCTCATTTTAACTAGCAAATTTTGCAATTTAGCTATTACGTTAGCATAACCAGAATATAATGCCTCTTGATGTGCATATGGGAGAAAGCTGGCATTTATGCAAGCAGTTTGGTATTACACCTCATTTGTGAAAGCATGAAAGCAACCTGTATACTTGAAAAATTATAGAATACTTGGAAATTTTGTTCTTTTCTTCCATGCTGTCATCAAGTCTGCAGGTGACAACAAATTGGTAGACTCAGTGGTGGGGCTGTTATTCAGAGAGAGTAAGAAGTTGGAGAAATGCAGGTGCTTCATCAGACAAAGACCCTTTTGCCAGGCACCTAAAAAGAAAGACAGACCTAAGTAGGAGATGGAAAATACAGTGTAAAAGAGCATGTAGCAAGCCAAATTGAGACCTTGTTGGAATGCCACAGTGGTCTGTGTAGTTCAGAACATTCATATGTGATTTGGGAAATTTGTAAAATGTGATAACATTTTTACAGCTGGTAAAATTGATAGTGATATTAAATTATTCACTTCACTGATGATAGTAAATATGAACTTGACAGCTAACAATTCTTTTGATCAGTGACCTAGAGGAGGGAACAGAATACATTTTCATCAGGCCTGCAGAGAACAGCAAAGATAAAGACAGATTGATAGATTCAGTACAGGGCTACCATTCAGAGATACATAGACAAGCTCTAGAAATGTTCTGGAAGGACTCTGAAATTTAACAAGGACAAATGCTGAGACCTGCACCTGGGCAGAAAGAGCCCCCGGCAATGAGAAGGCTGGGCACAGAAAGCCTGGGAACAGATCTCTGTAAAGACCCTGGGCATCCTGATGGAGAGCAAGCTGTGCATGAGCTAGAAGTGTGCCCTGGCAGTGAAGAAGGCCAGCAGCATCCTGGGCTATGAACAGGGGTATGATGTATGAAAACCTGTAGATGAAGCTTTTATCCCTTACTGCTCAACACACCACATCTAAAATCCTGCAGTTTTGCCTTCCTCTCCTGTACGGGGAAGATGGCAATAGACTGGAGCAGGTTTAGCAGAGCAGTCCAGGTTTAAGTGGGATGCTCAGAGGCCTGGAGAACCTGACCCAGAAGGGGAGGCTGTGGGAACTGGCTTCTTCAGTCTGGGGAAGGGTAGGCTTTGGGGAGGATCTCCAGTCAGCCTTATCATACCTATAAGGAGACCACCAAGAGGACAGACAAGCTGTTCATAATGATGCGTGGCAAGAGGACGAACATTAAGTGATATGAAAAGTTCAGATTGCAGATGAGGAAAACACTTTTACTATGAAGACAGTCGGGTGCTGGAGCAGGTGCCCACAGAAGCATTATGTATCTCCATAATGCATCATATTCACTGTGATGTGCTGTAAATTAGCTGTTGCCATTTAAAAAAAGACATTTGGATAATACTGGGATTAATTTTCTGAAAACATTTAATGCACAGCCACAGTAAAAAGGTAAGGAGGAATTACTAAAATCATAACAAAATGGAAAATACTATGTCATTGTGTAGATCTGTGGTGATCCCACCACTCAAACTTTACATAAAATTTTAGATTACATCATCTCAGAGAAAGATAAAGCAGGGTGAAGCATAATGTGGAAAGGATAGTCTGAAGTATAGAAGCTTTTTCCATACAAAGGAAACTCAAAAGTTCTTTTGTTTGGAAAGCATATTAGAGAAGAGAGATACAAGAGGTCTGTAAAATAATGAATAGCATAAAGATGTTTTAGGAAAGATTATTCACTGTCTCTCACAGGCATTCTTGCATTAGCAATTATATCAGCCATAATAGAGCACAAAAATTGATGTTGTGAGGTCAAATGTCCACATTTGCATGTGAGGCAATTTGCCGTCCCAAGGGCTAAATGCCCATTAGTGGTTGAAGCATATTACTGGAACACTTCTGAGCTCTAAGAGCTCATCTTCTGTTTCGAGTTTTACCTGAAAGGAAAACAATTTATTTACTTCAAAACTACTCCACCAAGGGACACAAAGTGCAGTAAATTGAGTCAATGTGAGATCTGGTTCAAAAGCATGCAGAGACACATGTAATGCTGTTTTAACACATTGTTCTGAAAACAGCTTCCAAAGATCTAGTGCACTAAGCTGCCAGGTGCTACAACAGTACATATGGGAAGGTCACAGTCTGTACTTACATTTTTTTTCTCACAGTCTTTCAATAACTCTATTTTATCTACTGCAGAAAGAAGAGTCTGTGCCAAAATTATGTACTTTGGTATGTCTGATAACCTCAGAACACTTGTTCATATGTAATTTAATTTTACATGAGCACTTATAATGCAAATGGTTATTGTAGCTTGCACATTATTCATTTGAGAACAGTTTTAGAGTAAAATTTTCTATCTGATACTTCTATTTTCAAGTTTTTAAAGAAGTAGGTCAATTTATAAAATTGGGAGAATATTTTAATTTTTTTTGTAGTTTTGTTTTGTGTTTTGTTTTGTGTTTTGCTAGTACTTCAGCAGAAGGTTGCAAAGTGCAACACATACGTCTACTGATGCTGTAGTGAAAATCCTTTCTGGTTTGCACTCTTTGGTGCATATGAAAGTGTGATTTGCACACAACATTGTTTTCATTATCTAGTAACAGGTTCCCACTAACAGTCTGCCAGACTCTTCTGGCAATGTGCATGCATATTCATGTGATTTGAGTAGAAGTTCTTGTTTGGAGTATAGCAACACAGGCATGTGCAAGAAAGTTAAATAAAATACATTTTTTCACAAATACATGCCTGTGCACAAATCATTTGGGGACTGAAATCATGTATGATAGGATTTTTTTTAAGAAGTAGAAAATACATTAGAAGGCATTTGATGCTTCCTCAGCTCTTCTGTTTCATAATTCAAACCCCTACTCCATGTTGCTGTTTAGTTTTTTAGGAACTCTACAGTTCACAGCTGTTATCTGCAGATGGCTAAGAAACGTGGTTTATTTCCACTCTAGCTGGAGATACAGACATCTGAAGGTATTTTTCTTGTCAGAACTTATTAAAGAATACAGAATGCATTATAAAAATTGCTCATTACATGAAAACAGAGCAAAAATCTAGAGTACAACTGTCTTTTATCAGAATGGGACAGATTTTCTGCCTTTGCACCACAGCTGCACAGCCTCTTTTTAGTGCCACAGCCTGCTGACACAGCTGCACAGACTCTTCTCTAACCTTGCGTCTTGACATAGGGAAGAGCTATGCTTCTACAGTACCTCTCTTGCTGCATGAAGAAGTCTGGGGAACAATGAAAAGGACAGACCTTTTGGCAGGACTCTACACTCAGGCCGTCTTAGAGTCACAGGGCTTTTACTTCCACTTGACTTGTTTGCATCTGCCTACATATTTTTAAGGTGTTATCAGCATACAAACAGTGATTTAAAAATTGAATTTTAACCTGGTATGCATTATTCATCATATTAAAGCAAGCACAATTTATTTAGAAGACAGTTTTGAAAAAGAATCTCAGATTCTAGAAATAGGAATTCAAATGTGATTCAGCTGTTGAACTGTGTATGTATAAATCTGGATATGTTTTGATTACTGAAGAATTCAGATGAGTAGAACTAGGGAACCCAGCTTAACTAATTACTGAAAAGATTCATTACAGTATATGGAGCCTTTCACTTCGGAGTCAAACTCAGTGAAAGAAGGCACCAAAAGCAAGGTGTTCATAGATCTGGATAACATAAGCAGATAGCATTACTTTATTATGGTAGAGAATTCCAAATCCAAACAAACTAACATATTATTTTCTGGACATGGAATACAGAGTTACTTTATAAGGACCACAGTGTTACTCTTTAACTGTTACAAAATCAATTCCACAGATAGCTTCTTGTCCAATAAAGTGATGAAATAGCAGTGAGGTGTGAGATTTCCTGCTTCTATTTGTCTTTTTGATAACTGCAGGAAGGAGTGTTAACATTTTTTTTTTGCTAGTCAATCTGGTTCCTTTTAAAAAGGTTTTTATCTCCTAGTCTGTTTTTCAGCAGGTTTTCGAAGGCACTCAAATACTGTAATGAGGAGGCATTTCCCACATGCTGCTCACAGGATGGACTATATGGACTTTGAGGATGATAGCCGTGGATGGCGGTTTGATATGGACTTGGTCATCATCTACATTTATTCAGTCAACTGGATAATAGGATTTATTGTTTTCTGTTTCCTTTGTTACTTCTTTTTCCCTCTTTAGGCTGTAGAAATAACAGTTAAGGAACATGACAGTCATGTGAACCAAAAAATTGTGAATAGATAAATATTGAAAAAGGTAAGATGTTTGATACTGCATTTTTATCATTCAGAATTGGAATAGACTGCATCAAGCATGCTGTGAAGCTGTTTGATACTTCTGTTATATGTGGCAAAGTACTTGAGTTTGGTTACAAATGTAATGTGAAATCCACATCATACTTCATTCAGTGGGAGTTTTGCCTTTGGGAGATTTTGATGGGAAAAGAATTTACCCCTAATTTATAAAATTATTACTTGGTAGAAGTACTCCCAGTTTTTAGGGGAGGTCTGTATACTACAAAAGAATGTCATCTACAGTGTCACGTAGGGGTTTGACTCTGTGTTGACACACTTCACTCATTCATTGGTGCTTCAATTCCTCATACATAAAAGCAGTAAAGATGCTTCACATTTTTACTCAGATCTTTTGGGAGCAGGAGCAGTGCTGTACTATGCATTATATAGAAATTCATCATATTTCAGTTGCACGATCCAAATCCTGGGAAATTTTGACAACTGATAGACCTGTCAGCATTCCACTGTGGATATTTTGAGCCTATCAACCAAAAGGAAGAATTGTACTGCAGTGTGCTGCCAGTTCATGTTTTCAGCAAATAGCAATCAAAAGGAATCAACTAACAACCACAAGTTATGCACAATAAGAGGACCATTTTTGTGCAGATTCCCAGTGTATCACTGTACCTTTATTACCTATTCAGATGAGCGTGTTTGGATCTAGCAAGAGAGCTAATGGAGGGCAAGCAGCAGGCCTGCCAACTATGATGCTGAGACATTGACCCAAATAAATACTGGAGACAGAAGCATTCTCCAGTGTAAGAAATCAGTATCAGTATTAAATTGCTGTAATCACTGAGGATACTTTTAAATGTGAGCTCTCCAGGACTTTATGTCTCATGGGAGAATACATAAGAGGGCACAGTATTTATTTGCACCTTTCTTGTGAAATGATTCTAAAGCACTTTATTGTTATTCTATATATAGATTGATGAGTTACCATACCAAACTGCAGCCAATTCAACAATCATTCCAGACTTGCTGCTTTACACAATATTTTGAAGTGAAAGAGCATCTATAAAATTACAGTAAAAGATACTAGAAACAAATGTGGGAATCAGGTGCTGAAGAATGGCACAAGGTAGTTTAGGGCTTCACTTTTCAGGAAGGTACAAGGAAGTTTTTATTTCTAGTGAAATGACTCTTCAAAGTACACTGTACTTTCATATAGAAAAGCATGTGAGTGTAGGTATATTGTCCCTCTAGTATCAGAATTTGTGTGGGAGACCTGTGGTTTTCAGTAGGTGGTGTACTCCCCTGTTCTAGCAGAGAACAAGGAGAAATGTGTTGTGGAAGGTGCCATCTGCCAAATGTGATGGAATGAAATCAGAGTTTTTTAAGCATGAGCTTATATTCCTTTACTGAAGCAGCTCCAGCTTGGACAGCGTCTTACAAGCTATGAAGGGATCAGGACCAGAAACTTTCACCTAATCTGAAAAGCAGCAGTAAATCAACTACTAATATTAAGTTTTCTTATAGGCTGCATAAAACAATCTTTTCAAGAACATATGAGTAGAATTAAAAATTACAAGTATAATTACATTGATTTGACTAATTAATCTTTGCCATCTTTTTTAATATATGCAAATTTAAAGAGATGTAAGAACTGAAATTCACCATCACCACATAGTCATGGTTTTGACAAAAATGCATTTGTGTAATGATAATAATCTACTTAGTTACTTTGTCTCTGCCTGAAAGTGACTAGCTCTATTATTAATGGCATTAAGCATAATGTTTTAAAAGCTTTAAGACTGTAATAAAACATTTGATGGAAGTATTTTAAAAGCTAGGGGGTGTAAGTCATAGGCTTGTGTTTGGCTACATGCAGATGTGTGGGTGTGTATGCTAAAATATTATCTCTAACTTTAAACAGTTCTCTCATATATGCCAGGACTGGCATTCTAACTGCAATTTTTGTTTGCCTCTCTGAACTTATGAAATTACTGCTCATATGTCAGAAAAGGGAGGGACCAACTCACCTCTTAGGACAAAATTGCTTCTACCTTTTGATCTCAAAAAACCTAAAATAAAGAAATGTCATGAAAAATTAGTGACATAATCTAAAATTCTACTAATAATGTTATTTAAATTTTTTTAAATGTCTGATAAAGCAATATCCTTCAGTAAATATTCAAAAATATATTGAGACATAAGTAGTATAGAAGCTAATTAGTTATAAAGAAAAAGTTACATCATTTTTAATAGCATCTTACCGTGGTTTTATTTGAAAAAAGGCCACAAAGAAGAGTAAAACTCCAATCTAATATTGGCGTCTTTTGTATATTTTCGACAAGAATTGGTGACTG